>LPNX010972204.1:486-31364 GCA_001517045.1 Pseudotsuga menziesii
CTAACTTCTATGCGTATATATTTATGATCTTGCTGATAAAACATAGCTCCCACGCTAACAGTCAGCTGCAGGTTGCAAGTATGTTATCTTCAATCCTATTCTTGATGTTTGTTGTATCCTTCTGAGATTAACAGTAAGCACCGGTCCCCAACTAATCTTAATGGTTAATTTTGCGTTGATTGTCTGATTTCTTGTGTGATTCTGATGATGCAAAACCGAGGAAGCCGATCTGAGCTTAGTACATTTCTGAAAACCCATATAGTTTGCGTTCTCATGTCAGCAAGGCCGACTGCTGGTGCTTCTGATTGGTAGATATACATAGCAGATGGGGTTGCTGTAGAGTTGCTGGAGTGGACAATAAAGCCTGTCTTAATCAGGCTTGAGCTGACTTATTTCTTTTTAGGGTTCCTGGGAGTTTCCCGAGGTATATATCAGTTAAGGACATTTTGTCAGTTGCTAAGCTCCATAGGATTTTGATGGAAGAGAGTCTTCTATTCGTTCCCAGGGATTCCAAGAATTTAACAGTTCAATGCATTCCAGTAGTAGTTCAAGATTGAGAGAACATTGGATTGCTTAGGTTTTTTAGGTTACGTCGAGAACCACCTTCGCAATTCACAAAAGCCAACCGAATAGACCAATGAATCTTCATCTGCAAGGGGATATTGGCTGAGAGATCCAGCAAATATAAATAAGAGGTGATGCAGTCGTATGAAACTTAGCTTACAACACGGCGTTCTTTTATTGGACCCCTAGGTACAATTGCTAGTTTTATTTTATTTTGAGGTTTATTTTGTTTCTTCATGGATAAGTTTAAGCTTTATGTATAAGTTTGAAAAGACTTTGTTTTAAAAACGTATTATTTTTTGGTTTTTTTTATTTATTAAAATTAAAAGTAACTTTTTTGCTACAGCAAGTGAACAGTACATGGGTTGGGTTGGTCAGCCAATGACCAGTCTACGTCCTTTTCAAAATTAGACATAATGTCTAATACACTTAATAAAATGCAAAAGCCTAATTTAAGCTGGAAACCTCAGTTCAATAATATGAGAATAAAACCTGATCGCTGATTTAAGGAAGCACTTCTGGGAACATCTAATACACTTAATAAAATGCAAAAGCCTAATTTAAGCTGGAAACCTCAGTTCAATAATATGAGAATAAAACCTGATCGCTGATTTAAGGAGGCACTTCTGGGAACATCTAAGCACATATACCTGAATCAGTTACAACAACAAGAGTGTGTCATCAATACAAACCACAAATGACTAATTAAAAAGTCAAAGACTAATAAAACTGTAAGGAGTCTTTCCAAGTGCACTATCCCTCGTAGAATTCCATAAACTGAAAGTTCCCAAAAATGTGTCCAAATGCCTATGTTAAAGACATTATATATTTTAGGTTGAGGACATTATATATTTTCTCCTATGTTAACAACGGGATAGAATCTCATGACCTATACAATTACTTTTTTTTAATTTCTTTTGGTCATCTTACTATGGCTTTTAAAAGTGTTATGTTTATTTTAAATGATTTTTAAATTTGTTTCGTAATGAATTCTTTTAATAATTCGTGATAGAATCTCATGACCTATACAATTACTTTTTTTAATTTTTTTTTGGTCATCTTACTATGGCTTTTAAAACTTTTATGTTTATTTTAATTGATTTTTAAATTTGTTCCGTAATGATTTTTTTATAATTTAATTTAGATATTTTTAAAATTTTGAATTTATTTTATAAAAATATAATTTAAAAATGTTATTACTATTATTTTAGTTATCAAAATTTAAAATTATCAAAATCAAATTTTTATATTAATATTAAACTAGATTTAAAAAATATTATAATTTTAAATTTTAAATAAAATACAATTATCTAATATAAAAATGTATAATTTAATTTTAAAAACAATAATTTTATGTTATTAATGTTAGAATTAAAATTTTAAAAAAATCTAAATATCATTGCTCTCGTCTCTTCACTAGAAAAAGAAACATGGGCTAGTGAGTCTCAAAAGATTTAAAAATATTCATAAGTGCAAAATAATTTAACAAAAACATAGGTTTAAAAAAGATGAAAAGGAGAAGTGTGTTTGAGTACTATTTATGAATATACATGTTAATATGAAAAAGATGAAAATGAGTGTTGAGAAACATGTTAATGTACCGTTGGAATGTGTTTTGTTATGTATTTGGCATTTCTGGGGCTTGAGGAATGGCCACTTGTTTTAGGGGTCACATTTGAATTATGGCCGCACCGTTTCTAAGACCTTGGACTGTCTTGGTTCTAGATTTGATCCTGGACCTAAGCCTTGCTCGCGTATCTGTGGTTTCCCCAGCTTGCCTCCGGTTGAGATTCTTGGGTTTTTCGATGGTGCTGAACAGCAGGGGAAGTGTGGTGCAGGTATGGTAATTCAGTTGGATGGTAATCATTCTTGCAGCTTAAGGATGTGTGCTAGAAAGGGATCGAATACACAGGCTGAACTCTTGGCCCTCTGGGGCTTATTATTCTTTGCAAAGGCCCAGGGTATTGTTTTAGAGCAGATCTTGGGTGATTCTAAGGTTATCATTGATTGGGCTATGCAGAGGAATAATCTTCAGTCCTTGGTACTGTCTCACTAGCTTGGCAAAGTTAGGCATTTGCTGGATTCAACACCTCATCTGGTATGTCACCACATCAATCAGGAGTTTAATTCCCATGTTGACGATTTATCTAAGATGGCTTTATTTCAGGAGTCGGGATTGATATTCTGGAAGGAGATCACTATGGATGGCACTATTGTGGAGGGTTCTCTGAGTTGCATCTAGTACTTTGTTTCTGATGCTTTTACTGGGGCGATTTCTCAGTTTGATCTTGGTCTATATTCTTCTGATTGTGTTGTCTTCTGATTAAATATATATATATATATATGTGTGTGTGTGTGTGTGTGTGTGTGTGTGTGTTATCACAATAATAATTTGGGTTTCAAAACATTATCCAAAGTCTTGTAAAACCTTAGATTCATATTATTATTTTCCATATCAAAGAAATATCTTTACTTCTTAAGAGATATTTATTTGTTAATTAATAGCTAAATTTTAGTTATAATATAATTATGTTTAATTTATTAAAATATTTGATATTTCACATTTTAAAGTTAATTTAAGAATATTTTTCATAAAGTTGATAGATATCCAATCACATTTTATTTGAGGTACTATGTTTATTTGAAAGATATATTGGATAAATACTTTAAATCCTTCCAAGTAGTTTCTTTAAGGCCAAGTGGTATAGTTTATTGCTACAAGGTGACGACATCATTATTATTAATCATGAAAATGGATTTACACTGATTAATATTACTACGTATGGGTCAAATAAAGAGCCTAGTATATACTTTCAACCCAATTTGAGAAAATATTTTCTTCACAGGTATTAGGTAGAGTAGGTTGGTCATTTGTTGTTAGATTTGATCTAAGAAGAAGGCCTACAAAGTGTATTTTTCCTAAAATTATGTTTATGAAGAAAAATAAGATGTTTATGAAAAAAAATAAGATGCACGGGACGAGGAAGAAGCGCACTTGGATTAGGAGGGGAATCAAGTTGGATAAACAATCATTTTCTCACATCCTATGCTTCTCGGCCTGACTTCATTCCCTACCTTTCTTGATGCTTTCCTATAGGACTACTTACTATCAGTGCTTGCTTGATCATAACAACTCAAATTCAGTCTGATCTTATAGCAGATGCTAACAGGATTTGGTCTCGTGGGAAATCTCCTTGAACTATGAATCATACAAGAGTAATACCAGGATAAACCCTAGATAAGTACTGCTATTACTCCAAGAGGCTCCAGGAAAAAAAAAAGAACTCTAGCTAGCGATCCCAAGAGAGAAACTTGAGCTTGGCCGTATTCTTCAAGTATCTCTCTTGTGCTTCGGTGCTGCCCCTTCTTGGTCAACAGAATCAACAGAAGCATCTTTCGCTCAATCGACTGAGGATCACTTTTCTGGCTGCGAGGAGCTGTTGTTTCTCATGACCTTCTACCATCTTGTGGAGAAGAGACATAGGGGTCTCCGTTGGTTAGCTAGTGTCATTTTCCTTCAGCTTCTTAGCGTGGATTCCTGAGACAACGTGTATCATGCTTTTGACCTAATACCTGACCCGATTACTTTGTGGCATTTGACACGTTCAACATCAGATCGGGAAAAAACGTCAACGCGAAGAAGACACTCATTTGAATTTCCAGAGCTCGGTCTCTTTGTTGATATATTGCCAAAGGGACTCTGTTGAACAATAACTTAAGGGATCTATAATAGCTGTCCCTCCTGAGCAGCATTAATTTCAAAGTGGTATAGATCTAACAGGTATAGAGATATAAAGGTCTATTCAGGTGGGTAAATAGTGAGTGTGGAACCTTGTGATTTTGGGCTTCAAATTGATACTAAAATATTGACTAGGGTAAGTCCAGTAAGGTAAGAGTAAGATTGGTGGATCCATGCGGCTCTTAAAGGTCTTACGGTGCTTGTCCGCATCGGGCAAGGGGTTGTTCCTAGCTGTAGCTCGAAAGGAAAGATGAAGTAGTTTTGTTGCAAAAGAACATGACGTAGATGAATAAGATGATCCAAACAGGTGCGTCATCTTCTGTTTAGCAGACAAAGAAGGAGAGTAGAGATATAGATTACTTGGTGGGGACCAGAGAGGGTGTATAGAAAGGACACTCAAATATCAAATTGACAGTCATAGAGAGTAATGCAGAGCCATTACTGAGGTAATTAGTGGTAAGTGTGGTAGTATTATCTACAAATTCCCATAACGGTAACATAATATAGGAAAATAGAATTAGCAAGATATTACATCAACAACCCTAACCATTTTTCTACACTCCATAAAATGGTTGTGTTTTGGGAGGCATCACCCAACGCCTAGCTCTATCCTACAATAGCATCACACTTACAACTCCAATGAATCCAATCCCAATTCCCAACCCCAATGCAAGCAATGAGACATGTTCATTTGCACTACTTAGCCAATCACTTCCTTTAGTAATACTATCTCCTTCCATTATGCTATTATTTTTTGTTTCCTTGCACAATTGTAAAGGATAGCCACATAAGCCAGTGTTCCATTCATATATATATATTAGAGGAGTCAAAAAACCGAAACTACCGAGTTCAAAAGTCTAAGGCAGTAGCAATAGGAAAGATAAATCAATCAGCGAGTGGAACCAAGCTTGGAATTTGGCAATTTGTCAAATACTTGCTCCGTGGAACGTTAAATTCCAGGTCATCTTTATAAGTTTTGAATTTGGCATACGGATAAGATAATGACCTACAAATCAGATAAGTTCCATATGTCCAGTATGGATTCACACTGCATTTCGCATTTCGTGACAAATGGGCTCCACTACATCTGTTTAGTTGAACCGTTAATCATTCTATGTTTTTATTATTATATGTTTTATGTTTCTTAGTAGTAGTCTATAAATGTGTACAACACCTAAAATAAAAGGTTATGGTAGCGGTGCAGAATCGATCGTTATTTCTATGTAAAATTTTGTTAATAGCAATTCAGGCCTCCCATACTATTTTCTCATACTTTACCTTTTCCAGACACAGAAAGGTGTACACTGTGCAGAAAGGTAAAGGTAAGTTGATTGATTAGGGTGGATGTTTTTATCGTTGAAATATATTGCAGAGATTCATGGACTCTGTTGCAGAAGAGCATCAAGTGGGAGATTAATTGATTGATTAGTTCAAGAGTCGCACTCAGGTTGAAATATATTGCAGAGATTCATTCACTCTGTTGCAGAAGAGCATCAAGTGGGAGATTAATTGATTGATTAGTTCAAGAGTCGCACTCAGGTTGAAATATATTGCAGAGATTCATGCACTCTGTTGCAGAAGAGCATCAAGTGGGAGATTAATTGATTGATTAGTTCAAGAGTCGCACTCAGGTTGAAACATAAAACTGTACACCCATTCCAATTCCACCCTTGGAAACAAAATTCAGTGGCGTTTACGATTAAAGATCAACTTTTTGAGAGTGAAATGGCGGTGAACGGACATGCTGTTAGGGAAACTCAAGAGTCAATAGTATTATGATTCAATTTTCCCCTGCTTTACCTTTTCGAGACACAGAAAGGTGTACACTGTGCGGAAAGGTAAAGGGATGTTGATTGATTGGGGCGGATGTTTTTATCGCAGAAATTCATGGACTCTATTGCAGAAGAGCATCAAGTGGGAAATTAATTGATTGATTGGTGCACGAGTCGCATTCACTATTAATATAGTCACAAACATCTACTAAACAACATAAATTATCACAATAAATCCCACATGTTAGTCCCTCCGAAAGTGACGTAGTTGCTCCGACTGACTATTGAACCATGCGTGTCTGTTTCAGGTAGGTAACTACTATCAGGTTTGGCGACAAATACTCTACATGCTATAGAGCATTAAATGCGACGGCGGTCGCATTGTCCGTCGTTGGATCTTTCTTTCTTTGGAAAGGATCCGACGACGGACAGTGCGACCGCCGTTGCATTTAATGCTCTATAGCATGTAGAGTATTTTTCGCCATCAGGTGTAGGCAGTAGTGGCTTCTTCCAGAATGGGGAATGAGAATGCGAGTATGGTCGAGAGACTTTTTTAGGGAGTGGAAAACACCACCCCTAGTTATTTGGGTGAGGATATGGCCAGGAAGCCAGGATCAGTTCCCCATGGCACCATGCCATCCATTACATCCTTAGTTCACTTGTTTTATTAACCCCTCTGTAATCTCAGGGGTGGTTACCTATTTTCACAGATTAGTACTTACCGGTAGACGACGAGAGAAGGAAGGACACCATCACACCCATACCCAAATGAGAGGGAAGGCCCCCATGGCTGAGAGGAAGGAAAAGGCCCCCCATCAATGAATACCTGTTCAACCATACCCGAAAGAGAAACATACCCCAACACTCAATTAGGACGGAGTGAGATAGAAAAGACGTTAGGAATTGGAAATACGAACTCACCCTTCTTCTTAAACTACTAATTATCAGAATGAAATGCTATTACTTTCTTATGATCTTATTCTCTACCGAGAGGAGGAGCAAGTAAACTAAGTTAATGTGCGAGGACCTCCGCGGGTCACCACAAACTTTGTTCCCAGCCGCCTCCTTGTGTGGAAATGCTTTTCATGATCTCCAGCTCTTTCCCACCAACGGATCCATTGGTCCTCTTCATATCCAATAGGAGAAAACTGGTACTTTATGAGGGTTTGAAACACCTCCCACTTAGTTACTGGGAGATCACTCTTCAACCTAAGCGTCTCCATGTGGCATCCCACCAAGCTATCTAGCTACACTATAGGCTCCACAACAAGCTAGCATAAACAAAAAAAAGTCTGCTCTTGACTGCCTTAATGTTCGACCCACCTCAGGAGAAGAATAAAACTCTTCAAAGGAAGACTTAAAAAACTCCTTTATGGATGGAAACACTTTAACAAGGTGACATGAGTTTGGGCCAGAGGAGCTGGCACCACCCGCCTGCTTGCGGGGTGACCGAGGTTTTCCCTTAGCTGAAGAATTAGTAGGAACCCTACTCCAATTGAGAAGAAAAACCAACCACCATTAGTCAATGGTCCTTTGCACTGCCTGGCCTGTCTTCTCTCTCTTCTCTCTATATCGGGCACCCAAACTGATGCTGAGGGCGTCTACTGCCTGGCCTGTCTTCTCTCTCTCAACAGGGCATAGGCCTCATATTAAAAGGCAGGGGTTGAATCATCATATGAACTCGTAGCCTGGCAAAGAGAAACGTGATAATAAAAGGTCCTATGGTGCTTGTCCGCATCGGGCACATCCAGAGACATGGGGAGGTAGACAGTCACTAGTTTCCCACTGATACACGCGCGTTCACCGCTTTGCTTGCTTTGTCCCACGCTCGTTTCTATTTGTGGATAAAATCCAAGGTCCTACGGTGCCTTACCCACTACGCATACTCTTAACGCCTTTACGTAATAGCCTACAGGCAGGGAGGGAGTTGTACGTGGGGCCCCCGTAAAACCCACAGATTGGTTGAAGTTGTAGGCGAACTCACAATGCTTCTTTCGGTAGAGGGGGCTTCGCCTTCTTGAAGTGGCAAGCAAACCAGTAGCTAAACCGATTATTCTCGCCCAACCAATGAATATCCATCTAAGGCAATAAGAAATCCCCAACCCCTTCTCTTGTAAGCCCTCAATCCCTCCCGCCGCTAAACGTCCCACTCCCTAAACTTACCACACATTGTATAGCCACTGAACGGTTTAACTAGTGCATGGAACTTTCGGAGGCTAATAAGACAGAACTAGTAGTTATTACTTTATACTATGTAAGTGATTTATTTGGTAGAGGGGTTAAGGTAAGTTAGAGTTGGAACTTCACTTAGAGGCCTAGTCTTATATATTGAAGAGTAGGAGCTACATGGGATTTACTTACATTAGAAGTAAGAACACTAACAGATGCCCCTAAGCATGACTCCTTCAGAGGATCTCAAGGGCGAGGCCCCAGTTAACTCGGTACGCTATTCAGTACTGACGTCCTTCATAGCTACTTGAAGACCCATAGAGCAAGGACCCTTACATAATCTTACAGGAACTAAAGGTGCTACGCTCTTTCCTGACAAAGGAAAGGTCCGGAGGGCAGTAGGTGGGTCAATATAGACCTTCTCTCAATCAATGGCCTACGATATGAGGTTCACTCAAGGTGAGATGCATCTAAGATAAGACAACACGTTAGCAGGCAGGTCAAGGCGCTACCGGTCAAGGCTGGGAGAAGGAAACTAATAAGGCAAGCCCCTTCTTCCTCATCCTAAACACCCTTGTCCGATGCCCCTCTAAAATAAAAAAGAAAGTACGACTTCGTTCCTTTATTTTGAAAGCGATTACAGGCCATTGAGTCCCAGCCTTTACTATTCACCTTTTACCCTGCTTGACCTTCACCTGGCGACCAGCCAGAAGGTCCGACGAAAGGAGGTCTCGACTAAAAGGAGAGGTCCGGAGGGATCGACCGAGGCAGGAAGGAGAGGGACTTTCCCGAGGCACGAGGGGAAGGACCCGGAGGTATGGAGGGCTTGTCCTTTTGAGGGCAAGGGACTTTCCTAAGGTACGCCTGCAAGGAGGAAATATGTGACATGGATTTCTTACTTTAGCACTCACATATGCCTACCCACTAGGGAGGTCGTGGTGTGACATGGGGTCATGTCTATGCGTGAACCGCCCATTGATGACAAGATATTTCTCAATTGTCTTTCTATGCCAGACTACCTTCCTTGAGGCGCATATTGCATTGGTCTAGTCGATTCTGTCGAATCTCAGGTCCCCGATTTCAGGTAAGCACTTGAAGCGAAGGTTGGAAACTCTCGGGAATGACAGAGGATCCAGTTCACACCTCTGTAACTCCCGGAACACAAACAATGTTAGCGAAAAGAGCCTAGGTCACCCCCCTCTATTACTAAACTAAGTCCAAAAAAGTTTGAAAGGGTGTCACATAAAACTTGAAAACATACCAAAACAAATAAATAATCACAACCTTAAGTTCGGGCTTCCGAGAGGAAGGCGTAATAACTAGGTAGGTGCTTCTAATACTTGGTAAACAAGATATACTGTCGCCTGGTGCTGAAGCTTATTTCTCTATAGTGGCTTGTTATCATCCATCGTCACCACCTATCTACTGTTTGTTTCAGTTCTTCTATTGGTGGCTTTATCCATAATTCTTCTATTGGCTTTAGCGAAGCAGTGCCTTAATTCTATTATATTTATCACTATGTATGATGGAACTATTCCATGGAACTATCAGCTACTATATATGGATATGGATCAATTGGATATACTAAAGAATATGGTGCTGTTGAATCAGCGAGTCTACCAACATTATCAACTGGCATAATTTCAAGCACCGTGCTAACCATTTAACTCCTCTGAGGCGGCCGGGGTTTTCAGGTCACCGGCTCATAACCTCAGAAAGCTAGATTAGAGCCTATTGTAGCCACATAACTTCACTGAAGAATACCCGTACTACCTGAGCTGAACACACACACACCCTCCGGTCGACATCCATTCATTTTCACGGCTCGCTCAAAAAACACTTCTATTTAATGAAATTGATTTCCTCTTAAGAGTGCTGGGCTCTTTCAAACTTTAAAGTGTCTGAGGATGGTTCATTTCATCCTGATCTACCCATTCGAAGGAATTTACGTGAAGGGCTCTCTTTAACGGAATATATTATTTCCTGCCTTCCTAAGAGTAGTTGATCTATATATGATTTATGTGGATTTACGTATCATTACCTCAGTAAACCAAGAAGGGCTATATTGGAAACTCTGGGCTGTGCTGAAACGAAGCAAATGGAGACAAGTCCTGACAGGATTACTTACGTGCTTCTTGCTAGCTAGATTGATTGCGGGCGGGATGCTGCTATACTAGGTAATGGCTTGACCGTAAGGGATGCTAGGCAAGGTGGTCAAACGATTGCTACTGGCTCTGCTCGCTCAAAAGCAGTTGGATGGATGGAAACACCCTCGAAATATATGAAACCATGGCCCTCTACCTACACCTCGATCTATACCTCGACCCTATACCTAGGTAGGCCTCGACCTCAATTACTACAGAACCATGGGAATGTTATTACCTGGGCTAGATACCTCCACATATCATTTTGGACTCCCTCTTCACACCTGGCGCCAGATATATTCAACCCAGGCATTCAGCAAATATTATATTATATATTCCTCCGATAGTTACTGCCTCGTACCCTCTTAGAAGTAGAACGCCACAGTTTATGGGGTCACGTCTCACTCTCACATGAACGTTCATCCCCATGTCAATTTTGTGGATATCACAGCATCCACAAGTCATATTAATCATGAGCCCGTACCCATATAAGTGGTATTAATGTAGTCGTGGTAGTCTTAGTGGAAGGTTCGGGCCTGTGATACCGTATTTGTTCTCCTTCCTACTTTGCAGTTGAAACATGAAGTGGAGATGTTGTATCGTCCATCTATCACTGATAATGTCCATCATTGGCAAGTCTTTGAAGATGACGAGAAAATAAAGAGATTTCCAAAATCATTGATGACTTCGCCACCACCCAGATCGACAATGAAAATCAAAATCCTGGTTTTCACAGCTGTTGATACACTTCCAATTTACTAAGTGCAGTGAAGTATCAAATGCTTAGTGAAATACTTCGGACTAAAGTGTGGGGCTGCTCGACTAAAAGGAGAGGAAATATAAGTCCAACTGCAGAAGCTGCTGGTGAGACTACTCGCTTTGGTTCCGCCTTTGATGGCCAAGGGCGGTTGCCTCTTCGGTCTTCCCCACCATAATGTTCCCTTATTATTAGATCTCGCAACATCTAAATAAACCATCGGTATGGTCTTGGTTCAGGAGGATGAGTCACGCCATGAGCATTTTTTTTGGTCATCTTACTATGGCTTTTAAAAGTGTTATGTTTATTTTAATTGATTTTTAAATTTGTTTCGTAATGATTTTTTTTAATAATTCGTGATAGAATATCATGACCTATACAATTACTTTTTTTAATTTTTTTTTGTCATCTTACTATGGCTTTTAAAACTGTTATGTTTATTTTAATTGATTTTTAAATTTGTTTGGTAATGATTTTTTTATAATTTAATTGAGATATTTAAAAAATTTTGAATTTATTTTATAAAAATATAATTTAAAAATGATTATTACTATTACGTTAGTTATCAAAATTTAAAATTACCAAAATCAAATTCTTATATTAATATTAAACTTAGATTTTAAAAAATTATAATTTTAAAATTTAAATAAAATACAATTATCTAATAATATAAAATGTATAATTTGATTTTAAAAAGAATAATTTTATGTTATTAATGTTAGAATTAAAAAATTTAAAAAATCGAAATATCATTGCTCTCTCTTCACTAGAAAAAGAAACATGGGCTAGTGGGTCTCAAAAGATTTAAAAATATTCATGAGTGCAAAATAATTTAACAAAAACATTGGTTTAAAAAAGATGAAAAGGAAAAGTGTGTTTGGGTACTATTTATGAATATACATGTTAATATGAAAAAGATGAAAATGGGTGTTGAGAAACATGTTAATGTACCGTTGGAATGTGTTTGGTTATGTATTTGGCATTTCCGAGGCTTGAGGAATGGCCACTTGTTTTAGGGGTCACCTTTGAATTATGGCCGCACCGTTTCTAAGACCTTGGACTGTCTTGGTTCTGAATTTGATCCTGGACCTAAGCCTTGCTCGCGTATCTGTGGTTTCCCCAGCTTGCCTTCGGTTGAGATTATTGGGTTTTTCGATGGTGCTGAATAGCAGGGGAAGTGTGGTGTGGTTATGGTAATTCAGTTGGCCGGTAATCATTCTTACAACTTAAGGATGTATGCTAGAAAGGGCTCGAATACCCGGGCTTAACTCTTGGCCCTCTGGGGCTTATTATTCTTTGCAAAGGCCCAGGGTATTGTTTTAGAGCAGATCTTGGGTGATTCTAAGGTTATCATTGATTGGGCTATGCAGAGGAATAATCTTCAGTCCTTGGTACTATCTCACTGGCTTGGCAAAGTTAGGCATTTGTTGGATTCAGCACCTCATCTGGTATGTCACCACATCAATCAGGAGTTTAATTCCCATGCTGACGATTTATCTAAGATGGCTTTATCTCAGGAGTCGAGATTGATATTCTGGAAGGAGATCACTATGGATGGAACTATTGTGGAGGGTTCTCTGAGTTGCATCTAGTACTTTGTTTCTGATGCTTTTACTGGGGTGATTTCTCAGTTTGATCTTGGTCTATATTCTTCTGATTGTGTTGTCTGTATTTGAGTTACTTTTTAGCTTTCGATGGTGACAGATCTTTAGCTGATATTATTGAACTCAGATGTTGTTGGTTTGGTTATATTTCTAACTTTTGGTCCATTTTCTTTGGGATGGGGGTGAATCCATGAAGATGGGTGTCTATTTTGGGGGGTCTTATGAGAAAATAAATTTGATTTTTTCATGTTTTTCAACTTTGGGCGAATGAAAGTAATATTTTTGTTTAGAATTTCACTTTTAAATAAAAACAAACTTTTAGATAATTATATTAGCTTTCTATTCATAAATTTTTCAATTTTTTTATTGAGATTTGATATGTCGTTTTGGCAAATGTTTGACAGTGTGTCTTTATGAAATGAAAGGACTAAAAAATAGTCATGTTTGGTTGCACCCGTAAAATCATTGTTAAACTTGTGCTTTGCAAAAAAAAATATGTTACGACAATCTACACACAATATACTATTGCGATGACTATAAGTTTGTAACCAACTGATCTATATACTAATTATAATATTTTTTTGAATTCGATGATCATATTGGTTTCAATTTTGTTGGTGGTGTATTTTTAAAGTTATAAATTTTTCATTTCATTGCATTTTGAAAGAGATGAAACTAAACTCGACACATGTTAAGAAACAAAAAAAATAAAAATATCAGATCTCACCTATACACAACAAAATCTATACCTACGGAAAGTAGATTTAATGACGAAACTAAAGGTATCAAGTCCGGTAGTGGATTTGTAGTGTAAGTCATCCAGTTTACTTTCTGAAAATGGAGAAACCTGAAAACTGTGCAGGTTTCAGGTCTCAGAGGTTATTCGTCCAAACAATGTTTTTCCGTTACGGAGACGTTACAAGCAAGGTTGTTTGGCCAAAAAACTAAGCGCAAAAAAAAAATCGTCGACCGGAAAAAAAATTGTATAAGTAAAACGAAAGAGCCTCATTATTTTCACACCTCTTCATTTCGTATAAGTAAAATGAAAGAGCCTCATTATTTTCACACCTCTTCATTTCGTATAAGTAAAAGTATTTTTGAAGGGGTTTTCAGAGGAGATTTCTTTTGCCAAAGGATTTTTTTACAAGGTATTTTTCTTCTTATTTATTTTCAAGGGGTACATTCAAATTTTTTTTTCCCAAGGCACTTTTGCCAAAGATTTTGTGTTCTAAAGTAATTTTGGAAAGAAGTTATTTCTTTGCAAGGGGTTTTTTCAAAAAGTTTTTTTCCAAGGTATTTTTGCAAAGTAGGTTCTTTGCAATGGGTTTTTTTCCAAAGAGTTTTTTTTTTCAAGGTATTTTTGCAAATGAGTTATTTCTTTGCAAGGGGTTTTTTCAAAAAGTTTTTTTCCAAGGTATTTTTGCAAAGTAGGTTCTTTGCAATGGGATTTTTCCAAAGAGTTTATTTGCAAATGAGTTTTTTTTTCCAAAATATTTATATAAGTTGTTCTTTCAAAAAAGGTTTTTCAAAAGGAGATTAAGCAATCATGGGCAATAAAAGAAACCGTAAAAAAAGAGAGATTGTAAACGTGATGATGATGCTAAGATGGAAAAACAAAAACTCAGAAATAAAGCCAAAAGAGCAAGGGTTGCAGAAACGGAAGAAAGAATTGAAAATATAAGAACAGATTTACATGACACTGTTGATGAAATGGGAATTGAAATAGGGTACAAGAAGAACAAATGGAAGTTGAAAAGACCATTGTTGAAGACGTAAATAGTGATTTACATGTTAATGTTGATGAAATCAATATTGAAGATCAAAACCAAGATCAAAAAATTGGACCTGGTATGTATATATCATGTATTTTCGAAATTCATTTTTTATAATGAATTGTATTTTTTGACATATGTTAAATTAAATTTAACTTGATGTATAGGTACTTTCGCCATTGATTATGAAATGTTAGAAGACATTGATTGCGGCAAATATGGAGAAAAATTACCCATACATGTTGCACGATATCGCGCTACAAAAATTTATGATGATATTCTCAAGGATTGTTCAATAGCAGGACAAGTGCAAATTTTGAGATGTTTATTGGTGTCCAAGAAGTTAGAAGGTGCTACGTCATTATTGGGTATTCAGAAGGCGACAAAAGAGTCGAAACTGAAACATAATGTGATAGAAAATATAGGTGATGCAATAAAAAAATTTGGAAAATCTAGAAAAAAAGATACCAGTGTTGCACATAGAGCAATTCAAACAGCAATTGTTTTAGCTAGTACTAGACAAAAATGTTTGACAACACAACTAGAACAAGCAATTGGAACCTCAAGAAAGACATTATACAAACATAGCAAATTTAGAATGCAAATAGATGAAAATGATGAACTTCCTTGCTGGGCAATTATTTGTAGACAACCTTACAAAGATAGAATGGGAGAAGGTGTTAAAGATATTGTACAGAAATATTGGTTGGAAGATGCTCGAGTTTCACCAAATTCAAAGGATGTGATACGATAAAGAGTATCACGAAGTGTATACGAAAGTCATCCAAAACATATAATGGAAATGACACAAGTACAATTGTTCAATAAATTCAAGGAGGATCATCGTGGAATTAATATGTTGATCACTACATTTGTGCAACAAAAACCATGGTATGTTAGACCTATTACTATACGTGACACATATTGTTGTCGTTATCATGTGCAATTTCAATTATATTACGACACGTTTCTTGAATTTGGTAAAATGTTTTGGACAAATTCACCACCTCCGCCCATAGTACGTGAATTCATATCTCAAACTCTATGTGAGAGAAATCACGATGAGGTATTTTATAATAAGAAATGTGTGAGTGGAAAACATTGTCATGGTTGTGGAAATATTGTTTTATTCCACAATAAATACCCTATCGATAATGATCAGTCGCTTTCAAATGTAACTGTTGATTGGAGAAGATATGAATACAACAATTATTCTACAAGTTCTAGTGATGCACATTGCAAAAGAATTGAATTGCGAGAAGATAAAATATGTGTGACACATTTTCTCAAGAAATTTGAAACTGAAATTTATAAATACACCAAGCATTCACATAGAGCATGATGGAAAGACGTTCAATTCAAACATTCCCGTAAATTTTTTTCAGTTGGAACAATTTTGTTTGTGGTTGATTTTGCAGAAAACTACACATTTGCTGCACAAAAAGAGATTCAAAGTGAATACTATCATTTTGATCAAGTTTCGATATTTGTCCATGTTTTATATAGACATTCTCAACAAGATGTTGATGGCATTGAAAGCACGTGTGACAAATGAGATGTGATTAAAGAATATCACTTTTTATATTAGCGATGATCGTACTCATGATACACATTTTGTTCAACATTGTATTGAAATTTTTTTCTATGATTCACTAAAAAGTCATAAAGTTAAATTCAATGAACATTGGATATGGTCGGATGGATGTGCGGGACAATTTAAATCTTCACGATCGTTTTTTTGGTTATGTCGACTTCATAAATCAATGAACATTAAACATCGCTAGAATTTCTTTGAAACTAGACATGGAAAAGGTGAACATGATGGTGTAGGAGCATGCGTAAAAAGAGCACTTCGAAGATGAAAAATGAACCATTCTTCTAGACGATTCCATTCAGCTGTAGAGGTTGTCCAATGGTGTAAATCAAATCTAAGCCATGATTGTAGTCAACAATCAAAAGATGTGCGCAGGTATGTACATTATTTTTTTAATTTATATTAATTGTCAATTTAAAAAAATGTATGTACTTACATTGAAGTATTTGTACACTAACATTAAAAGTTGTCATTTGTGATTTATCATTTATTGTGTAGGTTTTTTTGGCTTGTTGGAGTCCAAGATAAAGATAGATCAATACCATACGAGGCTAGCACCATACATGGGACTAGAGAACTTTACTCTATTCAAACAAAATCCTTCCAAAACATGTTTACATTTGATAGTAGAAATCAATCATGTTTTTGTCATATTTTCACTGAAAATGTTGAATCCACAAAAGTTTATGAAAACATAACGAACAACTACATAAAACATTGGAAACACGCAGAGATTAATCCAAAAGAGAAAATGCCACTAGCAAGCATAGAAGAATTAGAATCAGAAGAAATAAAAATATCATCTAATGGCGATAGAATTTCAGATCTTGTTAGAGAAGGTAATGATGTTGTTGATTGTTCAATGTTGTCCATCACCTTATGTTTATATAGTCAATTTAATTCACTTAAAAACTCCAACGTTAATTGTAATTTGCACAGGAGATGTTTTCGTTGTGATTGCACTTTTAGACAACAACGAAAATGTAAAATATTATTTGATGCGATGCACTGAAGGAAAAATGAAGTTATTGGAGGACTACAATGACAACGGATTTACATACGAGAGAGGATCCATCATTTTAAAAGGCTATTTTTTGCAGCAGACCCATATGACTGAAAATTATGTCTACTTTTAGGATTATGAACTTGATGTTATATGTTGTCAGTATAGTCATTTAATATGTGCATCTCGAATAAAATTGGTACAAGTTCCATCGAAAAAAAACTTAAAAAATAAAAATGGAAACTGTCCAAATATGACCATGAACGGATAATTGAAGACAACATTCCATTGCAATGTTTTTAACTATATAATTTCTTGTTTTATATTAAGATTGACTATCATGCTCAAAGATGGATTGGTGTTTTAGAATTCAAAATAATTGTGTACTTAGTCATTTAGTATGTTACCTTATTAGAAGTCATTTTAATGTTACCTTAGAAGTCATTGAACTTTAATTTATTAAAATTCAGAATCAAGTTGCTAATATTACCTTAGTAATAAAAAAATATTAGAGTTCAAAATCAAGTTGCTAATGTTACCTTAGAAAATTTATGGATTGAGCTATAATTTATTAGAATTCAGAATCATGTTGCTCATTTTACTTTAGTAATAAAAAAATTCCTATCATTCCTAACATTCACTCATACATTCATATATTTACGCATATCAAAACTTCCTAACATTACTAACATTTCCTAACATTCATTTTTAACATTCCCCACATTGATTCTTAACATTAGATTGCATCTATCAAAACTTCCTAACATTCCTAACATTCTTAAAGTTCTCAACTTTTCAACACTAAAAATATGTTACATATACAAACATACATAAATTTGCTAATACATACATTTATATATTTGCACCTATCTAAACTTCCTAACATTTCCTAACATTCATTCTTAACATTCATTCCTAACATTCATATATTTGCACCTATCAAAACTTTCTAGTTCATTTCCTAACATTCATGTATATTTGCACTTATCAAAACTTCCTAGTTCCTTTCCTAATATTCATTCATAACATTCCTAAAATTCTCAACATTCATATATTTGCACCTATCAAAACTTCCTAACATTACTAACATTTCCTAACATTCATTTCTAACATTCTCCACATTGATTCCTAACATTTCCCACATTGATTCTTAACATTAGATTGCACCTATCAAAACTTCCTAACATTTCTAACATTCATAAAATTCTCAACATTCATATATTTGCACCTATCAAAACTTCCTGACATTTTCTAACATTCATTGATAACATTTCTCATGTTCATTCCCCATGTTCATTCTTAACGTTAACATTCCCCATATTTGTACTTAAAATTAACATTCTTCATATATTCATTCTTAATAAATTGGATTGTGCCTATCAAAACTTCCTAACATTCCTAACCTTTACATATATATGTATATAATCCAAAAAACATTATCTAAGATCAATGTATGTATGTATATAATCCAAAGAAACAATCATGAACATGAGAGTTCAATGTACATGTATATAATAAAAAAAACAGTCATGAACATGTGAGTTCAATGTACATGTATACAATCCAAAAAAAATCATGAACATGTGTATAATCCAAAAATTAAGCTCCTTGATGTCTGAATCAAATAAGTTCACCACTATCCTCCACTAGGGTCTTCCCTTAGACTCGTAGCAATCTGCAACATGTATAAAAATAGATTATGAATATCATAAATTATTTAAACAATTTTAAACTAAAATAAAAAAAATTAAAATATGGAGCTAATATATATAAGAACAATACAATTATTAAGAAAATTACATCAAATTCTCTATCATTCAATGGAGTCTTCCCTTTGTCTCTAAAAGGTGGAGGAGACCCAAGCTGCAACATGTATAAAAAAAGTTTATAAATCTTACAAACTATTTAAACTATTTTAAACTAAATTCAAAAAAATAAAATATTAAACTTACAGTTCCACCACTATCCTCCAATGGAGTCTTCCCTTTGCCTCGAAAGATTGAAGAGACCCATGCTTCAACATATATAAAAACAATTTACAAATGTCAAAATTGATTTAAACTATTTAAACTTATATATCAGAGAACGATTTGGGTAATAGTACATACCTTGAAGAAGAAACAAGTAAACAATCATGAACATGTGAGTTTAATGTACATGTATATAATAATAAAAAACAATCATGAACATGTGAGTTCAATGTGCATGTATATAATCCAAAAAAAATCAAGAACATTTGTATTATCCAAAAATTAAGCTCCTCGATATCTGAATCAAATAAGTCCACCACTATCCTCCACTAGGGTCTTCCCTTGGACTCATAACAATCTACAACATGTATAAAAACAGATTATGAATATCATAAATTATTTAAACAATTTTAAATTAAAATAAAAAAAATAAAATATTGAACTAATATATAGAAGAACAATACAATTATTAACAAAATTACCTCAAATTCTCTATCATTCAATGGAGTCTTCCCTTTGCCTCTAAAAGGTGGAGGAGACCCAAGCTGCAACATATATAAAAACAGTTTATAAATCTTACAAACTATTTAAACTATTTTAAACTAAATTCAAAAAAAAAATATTAAGCTTACATTTCCACCACTATCCTCCAATGGAGTCTTCCCTTTACCTCGAAAGATTGAAGAGACCCAAGCTTCAACATATATAAAAGCAATTTACAAATGTCAAAAATTATTTAAACTATTTAAACTTATATATCAGAGAACGATTTGGGTAATAGTACATACCTTGAAGAAGAAACAAGTAAAAACATTACTACTTATTCTTCCTCTAAATTTTATGTGTAGATGTGTAGATATCAGTTGTGGAGTATTTGGAGTTATAGATTTGATCAATCATATCTATAACTCCAAATACTCTATGACCCATATCTACAAATAAAAATAAATGACCCTTCTTTATATCAATAACACTGCGACCATAGATGATAAGGGAGAATCATCTCTACCACTATTGCCACGTCGATGACCAAATGCATGTAAACTATACAATAAGCTTGAATCCCAAGGTGAAGTCGATAATATTTGATTTTCATTTCGGACATCAATTCACGAAGAATGTGATGACCTAATACGCTTCTGTCTCAAAGGCTGCTCTCTTTCCATTGAATATGATATCTACAAGTTTACACAAATATCAATTTCTACATGTTAATTAATCAACTTCAAAGACCTAGCTACTATAAAAACTAATATTTCAATAAAGACCTAGATATCCCTAATATTATCTAATAGTTATTTAAATGATTATAGCTAATTTATTATCTATTTCCATTTGATATGATATCTACAAGCTCAACTTCAGAGAACTAGCTACTATAAAAACTAAGTTTTTATTACCTAAGTTGATCAACTCTGTCCATGGACAGAGTTAATACGAATATCTTCCTTATAATACCTATGAACTTAGATTAAAATTAAAAAAATGCACAATATCTTAATATAATAGTAAGTATAAACTGTAACTAATAAGAATTATACACGTTATATGTTTCTTTTATGATTTATATTAAAAATACATAAGATCAAACAAATCGGTAATCAGAAAATTTGATGTTTTATGTGTAATAATGCTTTCTTTTATGATTTATATAAAACCTACTAAAAATACGTTTTGCTAAGTAAAGTTATTAAGGAAAGACTTGATGAACTCTACATGAACTACGTTTTGCTAAGTATAATCCGTTTTTTTGTCTATTTGGACAGAGTTGATGAATTATGTCCACATGTAAATAGAATTGATGAACTCTGTCCAGATGGACATAGTTCATCAACTCTGGCCATCTGGACAGAGTTGATCAACTCTGGCCAAATGGGCAAAGTTCAACAACTCTGTCCAAATGGACAGAGTTGTTGAACTTTGTCCATTTGGACAGAGTTGTTGAACTTTGTCCATTTAGACAGAGTTCATCAACTCTATCCAAATGGACAGAGTTGTTGAACTCTATCCATTTGGACAGAGTTCATCAACTCTATCCAAATGGACAGAGTTTATGGACGACTACCTTCGTTATATTCGTATTAACTAAAATTAAAATTATAAGAAATATACACTACTAATTAACATATGCAAACTTTAACTCTGCAATACTATGACGGAAAACGAATATAAGCCATTGACTACAACAAGAGATAAATCACATATTTAATGTTTCGGATTATAAAAGCAATTGCATAAACATTTACCTGACAAGGGGTAGCACAACAAGACCAGACCACGAACATACCCTCCAAGAAAAGACCACGAATACCTCCACGAAGCAACCTCCACAAACAGACCTCCATGCCGAACAGACCTCCACGCCGAACAGACCTCCACGCCGAACAGACCATCACGAAGCGACCTCCACGAATAGACCTCCAAGCCGAGAGGAAACCAGACATGTAGCAGGGTGCCAGGATGGCAGATGTACACGTCAGGAGGTAGGGTGACGTGGACGGGGATGACGAGCAACGACCAACAAATCGGGTGGCGGGAGAAACACGACAGGATGAGGACAAATGATTGCAGGTGAAAACAATGAAAATGAGGCCGAAGCTGACCTTTTATGCGGAATAATTATTTGGCCCAACAATTATTCAGCCTAATGATTGTTCAGCCCAATTATTCGGCCTAATAATTGTTCGGCCGAATACGTATTGAAACGCCCGTAAAAGTTACCGGCCGGCTATGCGTTCCGTCAAATTAAACGGTTCACCATTAAAGGTTATTTGGCTGAATAAATGATTCATTATTCGGCCGAATAAATATAGGTATTCGCCCGAATAACATCTGCTATGTTGTTTGGGCACCCAATTCTCACGGAAGTGTTACCCAACTTCGTGTTTTCACCCAATTATATAAAACTTGACAAAAAATACAATCTGTAATGTAAAAGATAAACAAACTAAAAAGATCTTACCAATTTTTATTTTATTTTAATGTAGATCAAGGGTTTTGAGCCAAAAAATTGAAATGACCATAACACGATTAGTTGACTCAGAATTACTATTATAACCTGTTTCTGAAAATGGCATGAGCATTATGCATCCAACTAAGCAAGCCAGATACAAATCTAGATATTTTGTCAAATGATATCAACGAGCTGCAATATTTTCGTTTATACGAAAAAAATTCTGAAAAAAAAAATAGTTGATTTTAAATCAGTGATATCTTTGCTTTCGAGACATATTAAAAAGACATTATTAATATATTAAAGTAATACTATCTTTCTAATATCTTAATAATGTCTTACAAATATTTATAACATCATTTAACAATAACATGATATTTGTAAACATTATGTAATAAAAGAAGTGTGTAAAAAATTTAAGTAAAATAATAGATAAATTGAAAAATTACAATAATATATTGAATTTAATATTTTTTTACTTACTACTTTATTTAATAAAAATAGCTAATAAAATATTTATATTATTCTAATTATATTAATTTATATAAAATTTGTAAATTATATAAAAATTTTATATAATTTTTGTTCTTTACTATTTAATAAAATAGTTACATTTTTAATTAAAAGTATTTAAGTTTATGAAAATTTTACATAATAATAACTATATATTTATAAGAATATAAAAATAACGATAAAATAAATCAATGTATTGATTTCCATTTTTTAAAGTCTTATTATTCCAAATGTTTCTTATATTCTTTAATATTGTTCATTATGATTTTTCACTTCAAAAAATATTTAAAATTTAATTAATTGTAATTTTGTAAAGTGTGATATTTAGAATTTAATTCATTGTAATTTTGTAAAGTGTCATGTTTTCAAAATCATTCCTACATTGTTAAAACTTTTTATGAAACATTAAGAACTTAAAAAAATGAGGATATAGAATTGCTTTTATGAATTTTAATGAAACGCGGATTGAGAAAGAGATTTTATCAAAACTTTAAATTCTAGTAAATATTATCATAATATAATATTAATCAAATTTTAAGAAATATATATAATTAGGTATTTTCAATAAACATTTTAAGCTTTGGTTGGGATGGGTTTGTAATTAAACATGTTGGTTACATAGAGGGCTTCACAGCCTCTATCGTTTTGATTGGTAACAGTTTGGTATTTGGTTTGATTTGGGAAAAACTTTTTGATTTTATTTTTAGTCTATAGAAAGGTTGGATTATAGCTATCATTGATTTTACAGTTTTGTAATTGTTTAAATATAAATAAACTGATTGTATCACGATGGGTGGAAGATATTAACTATGCGGCTATGAATCCTAAATATTGATTCGATTTGGTTGTTGCTATGTTTGGGAAACTCCGATTTTTAATAGGATGTATATAGGTTATATCTTGATATCATCGATTGGTTTTTAAATGAAAATAATTATCCTCGATCTGTATACTTCCGGGTATGGATGGCCGAAACAAAGACTGTATTGTTGTTTACATTTTTAAAACAGAGTTTAACTTTTGTGTGAGAAGCCTTCGACTTAAAGAGAATGTGATTAGTTTAACTAGATCTATTTGGCTATATGGTTTGAAAATATTTAGATCTAGTTTTGATTTAAAATTGTATATACTTTCTTAGGCAAACGTTGTGACTAGTTATCTTACTTAAATCTATTAATATATTGAGCGTTTAATTATAAGAATGTTGGAAATGAAGAATTGTATTTGTTATAAACACATAAGGCTCTTTGTGGGGAGATCTTTTAGTTTTAGGATACCGTGATTTAAAGTTCATTTAGTTTATTTATTTCCTAATACTACTAAATCTGAGTTTGTAGAAGAATTGTAGAATCCTCTTGCCTCTCTCTAATAAATCTAAGTTTGTGTAAACAAGTTGAGTTTGGTTAATAGGTTAAAATCTGCTATATAAAAAGAATACTTTGTAATCAAGTAGGCAATTCAACACCGTGTAATAAAAAATTATAATAATAACAAGATAAAAATGAATTCTTAGTCGATCCATTGTAATTTTTCAATTTATACTACATTTAAACCGTAACTACTAATACTAAAATATAAATATAAAATGTAGTATGGGACCTGTCACCACTGTCAAGAAAACAAAAATGAAGTTGTTGTTCCTCCCAAACAACTCCTAGAGTAGCCAAAACTTACTTGCTGGAGAACTCCTCGCGATCCTATTTGTTGAACCACAAAGAAAATATTCTGATCAATGCGCCATCTCTT
Organism: Pseudotsuga menziesii; assembly: GCA_001517045.1. NCBI lineage: Eukaryota > Viridiplantae > Streptophyta > Pinopsida > Pinales > Pinaceae > Pseudotsuga > Pseudotsuga menziesii. Next base: position 24,787 of record LPNX010972204.1, read on the forward strand.
TGCATCAATAGATTATTTCCCCATCCATCGCCAGCCTCTTGGTTATTCAATGGACATACTATTTTATAGTATTTTGCATAGGTCTTGGTCATTTATGAGCCTCCTACTCTTCAGGGATCCACAAGGAGTCTTGACCTTATCTTGGGGAAGATGCCTCCTGCATCACTTGAGTTCTCACTCAGCAGATTTCGTCATTTGTCATTTACCCTTGTGGGTCAGCAAACACTCTTTTAACGACTACTTCAATTTGGTTCCTCTGGTCATTTTAATTATTCAATAATAATAATCAATTACATTTATTTTGACTTTATTGTCAAAATATTTAAAAAAATAAATTTTCAAAGTAATAAATAATTAAACAATTGTTTGGTGTATTACAAAAACCCAACCAATGAAGACCTTCATTCATGACCAAAATCAACTATCTGGTACAAGTGAGTTAACTAAAGTCACCAGTTACAACCCTATTTATAGGGTTATTTACATGCAAATACAACTATCAAGAAACCAGGGGCTCCCAAAACCACGTGCCTCCCAAAACCACGTGCCTGAAACCACTCACATCCTTGCCCATTCTCAAGTCAAGGTTAAACCTAACAATCCCCCCTTTAAACTTGACTTGGGGAATTGCTTCAACACGCCCAAAAATAATTGTGGTACCAGAATCCCATTTACATGTAGATTACACATTGTCCTCTCCATTTTTTTGTATCTTCATGGTGACAACATCATCACCATCTCTTCCTTCATCCTCTTGCTTTCTTGCTCATTTTATACCATCTACTTGTGTATGTGCATCCAATTCATCATCGACGTCCATATAAAAGAGAATCAATCTACAAGAATACATGGGTCCTCAACATGTGTAATTGTCAATTCTCTAGGAATCATTTTCATTACGTGGTTCATTAATACATTAGATTCTTCCTTGAGCGTAACCTGGTCCCAACAATGAGATGAAACCATCTCACATTCCCCCCTTTAATCGAAGACTCAACAATCTCTTTGATTCCACATCAAGCTAGGCTATAAATACATCTGCCACCCGCGTACCTACTGAAGAGGTTCATTCCACAACTTGATGCCATATCCTCTTCTACACTCAAGAGGTTCATTCCACAACTTGACGCCATATCCTCTTCTACACATAAGAGGGACAGGTGCTTCTAAGCACCCAAAGAAATCAAACTTATGGAACCAAAAAATTAAAAGGTGTCGAGTACAACAGATCATACACCCCTACAACACATGCTCAATTAATTTCAACTCTGATACAAATACTTTGAATGCCTCGAAAAATGCTTCAACCAATAAATTTTGGTTTCATCACACCATTGCCTTTCCATTCCATTAATGAGTTGTTAGTAAGTAACATACACATCCAAATCTAAAGTGAGACATCTCTTTTTTTTAAATTCGAATATATCAACAAATTACACTACATCAAAACCATCCTTACCTTTGCTTAATATCCAATCAGTCAAAAGACTCTTATAGTGAATATATATATATATATAACCACCTTAAACGACGAAGGCCATGTGATGCATAGTGATAAAATCTTATACTTCGTGTAAAAATGGTTTCCATTCAAAATTACCTGAGAATGTGGTTAAATATTTGGCATCAAACTCCACTAGTAGCTATTCTTCACTGTGACTTTTTCAATCTATATATATATATATATGAGAGTGTTGCATTGAATTTACTTCTTCACTCACCCAACAACACATTATGAACTTCATCGCATAATAACAGGTGTGTATTCATCGTATGGAGCATGTTGCTAAGCTTTTTTCATTAGCAACTTCTTGCAATAGTTAGTTGCAGCAGCAGCTCTTTATCATTTGGCAATGGTCTCCACAATCGTAAATAATCTTAATTCATGTGTCTTTGCATAATTTAGTAATTGATCCATATTCCACTCACTCTTAGCATTACAATTTCTGTGAGCATTTGTTTAGAGAATGAAAATTACAACAAATCTATTATAACCATCATCAGTATTGATTATTGAAATTACAGATTACAGAAATGGGAGTTTCGCCAAGATGGCTGAGATTGGACGAAGGACGGAGAATAGCAGAGCTTGGAAGAAGGAAGAATGACCAGAATGGTAGTATTGCTGCCATTGTCTCCAAATAGATAGTTGAGGCTGCATTCACTATAAGCGAGAGAGGTTGGAACCGAGAGGGAAGTAAGAAGTGGGTATTGGAGCTTTCTGGGTCTTTGCTCCCAGCTTCTCTTTCTTCTTATCATTATTCCCTTTCCACAATTCCTGTGGCACAACAGCAGCAGCAGCAGAAGAAGAATTCCCTTTAAAACAAGCTGCAATCAATTTGAAAGCACCCTCCATCTTCAAGATTACTAATAATAACAAGCAACTCAACGCCCCCTCTGCAGTACAGCAGATTTGAAAGAGTTGCATATGATTATACAGATTGGCACCTATCATATTTATATATTTCGAAAAAGGCAAAGCTTTGCGTGACTTAGGAGGCAAGTTTCCGGATTCAATCTTGCAATTCCAGTCAACTCAAATGTTTTGCGCAACTTCATGGAAATGCTATCGAAAGCACACTTTTTTTTTTGACATGTTTTTATACCTGCCTCACGCAGGTATATTGTAATGGATCAGGTTTGACTTTGCTTTGACTTTCTTATTACTTGGTGTTTTTTGAGGCAGTTTTAAAAAATCAAAACCTGTTTTGCAAAGTGAGACTTAGGGGTTTGTAAAATATTTTTTTTAATTTTGTTAAAAAACAATTTTTGTCAACAGCGGATTGGTGCATAGGAGTTGATGTCGGCCTTGAAATTTAGTATCTGGATTTAGGTTGACATGTTTCCACATGACGTCATAATATTAAAATTAAAAAAATAAAAATTATATTCCAAATCCGCGAGTGCAAACTCTGCAACTGAGGCCAAAAATCGTTGGGTATTTCGCGGTCGAAGAAGAATGCCGACACTCTGAAAGCAACATGGAAGGCTATCATTTATGGAAGGCTATCACGGAAGGCAGAGGCCCTCCCCTTACACGGCACCTTCGGAAATCTGAGACCTGGGAGACGGTTCACCGTGCCGATGCTACAGAAAGTGAATCCCGCGATTCTTCATCTTCTTCTGCAGTGTTTCGAAAGTCCGAGACGTGGAGCAACGCCAGGAATCGAACCGATAACCTCACCGGGAGACCTGAATTTGCCGTCGGGTTGAGGAAAGAGCCCTCTCTGAGCCCAGACGAGCTGAATAAACGAGTGGAGGCCTTCATTTCCAAGATGAACGATGATATGAAGCTTCAGTGGGAACAGTCGCTTGCTCGTTACATGGAAATGGTGAATCGAGGCGCCAGCGAGTGAGAAGTTTTAGTTTTCTGTTACTGTCTGTTAAAGGATTGTGATTAGTTACTTAATCTCGTCTTACTGTGTTTTTAATTGCAGTATTGAATGTTGTTTAATCACGAATGCATCTAGCCATCCGTAATTTGCCTGATGAACTGGTAGACCGTTCATCTGCAGCTGCATTTCCTTCCAGAGATTGACCAGTTTTATTTTTATTATGTAATAACGCTGGCAAGCAGGCACATGAAAGTTCATCAATCCGCTTGCAAATCTTAAAGTTCATCAATCCGCTTGCAAATGGAAGATTTGCAGATGCCGCGTTATCAAATTAATTAGATAAAATTAATTAGATACATATTCTCTGTGTATTACTCAAATATGCTCTTGGATTCTGCACACCTCTCTGTATATATTCATGTATTACATGCTTCTGTATATATGCATGGATTGGTCTCGAATCAATACGGAATTGATTTGTATGATTCACGCTTATACAGTTATGGTTATGATCTGTGTGTTTCTGCCATGTTCTGATCCGAAATTTTCGTTCTTTAAGCAGAAGGTTAGACGAATCTTTCAATATTTTCACGCCCAGCTGAACTGTAGGGTCCTGTAGGGTCAGCGGCACATGCACATGCACCTGCCGCGAACATGTTCTTGCACACTGTGAGAATTGAACGTTGCACCTCTGCCTTGAAATTGAAAACCGACTTAGCCATAAGGTAATCATTTTCGACCTACCTTTCCTCTAAAAATATAATACAAGTTTTTTGCTTAATTTATCTTGAAATTATAAAATATGATACAATATTAAATTATAACTAATTTAGTTGCGACAATGATGGTGGTTAACTTTAGCTAAAATGGATATTCGTCATAATGTTTTTTTTGTTGTTTGGTTTACGACAAAGTGTGGGTCGACCTACACTCCAAAAGGTGTGGCCGAGAATCTTAGATTATTTTCGTGCGTTGAGATTTATGAACAATAATTAAATAGGATGACGGAGATCTAATAAAATAAAACAATAGCAAAGTTTTAAAATTCTTTTGCCTTTCCTGTCTTGCCTGGAAGCTCTTTCAACTTTTTAGCTTAAGCTTTTTATTTCTTCCAAATTCTCCCTTCTTTGATTCAAAATGGTACAACGCTTAAAATTCAGTGTCTTATCAAGAATTAGATACACTTTTATACTTAATTTTCTGTTATCCAGAATTATATAGACTTTTATATTTAATTTGGTGTGGTGCATGGTAGGTTCTCATGGAACAACAAGTTATCACTTTATTTTTGGGAGAATAATTTATGTCATGGTTTTTAAGGAAAGAAATTGATATATTTTCTATTTAAATTCTAGTCATCCTCCCTCGCGATAGGTGAGGATGTGGCCATAATTGATAGCAACTAATCAACTTTATAGTGATCATGGTTAATCTTAACCATAGAGAGCTATATAGAGGTATGGTGAGTTTATTGCTATCAATGACAATGAGGTTCAAGGGCCCCATATCCGATGCAAGTTCTGAAAGGCAAGTGGGAGCTTTGAATGCCATGCAATTCGAACAATGTTCTCTTTAGAACCTTAATTAATTGCACCACGGTTTGAAAATTTTATTAAAATATCTTCTTGTATTTATACATACGAATGAGAAATTAAGGCCATAATGTGTCCCATCCATATACATATTTCAGCTAAATAAAAGATGGCAATAGCATAAATTCTCAAATATGAGATCATAACCTTCATACTTTGTTCGATTGGGTTTTCATTTGCGAAATGCTTTATATGGCTGTGAGAATCTTGCGGGTACTATTTTCAGAATGCTTATCATTATAAGAATTATTTGCACAATTCTTATAGTTATAAGATTTTTCAATACTCAAAGGAACTAAATGATGTTATAATCGTATATTTTTAGCCTTTCAAATATAATAAAAAGTTGAAACATACCTTTAAAATAATATATTAATCTGCAATATTTATGGTTTCACTGTATTTAGTAAGTAATATGTTATTAAAATAATATAATAATAAAAATTGATATATATAAATAAAAAAGAAGGTAAATAAAAGGTATTTAATGTTTATTTATAAAATATTAAATCTAATAAAAATATTTAATAATTTTTAAATTTGAATTTTTAAATGAAAAATGTTAAATACAAGTAAGTTGGTAAGTTAGTTATATTTTCAATAATTTATTCGTCCATGTTAAAGGTTGGTGTGGCTTTATATCAAACAAGAAAAAATAGTTTATATGATGATAATACAAAGAAATCGCAAGTGATTCAACTTTTACTTATATGATGATTTATCACGTCCAAATTCTTTTTATGGGGGATTTATCACATCCAAGAGTTAGATTAGAGGAGGAGAGACTAAAATAAAGGTTGAGAGTGACGAAAATGTACCCATAATCAAAGATGAGATTGGAAAAAAGACCATTTAGAAAGAGATTGGTGCACTTGTTTTGTTAATTAATGTGAACATAGCGAGGACCATTAGGAGTATTGGCTTTTTGTATTGCATTTTTTTGGCCTATCTATTTTGTGAGGGGAAATGTTTTTTCCCTTCATGCCAAAGTGATTCCACTAATGGAGAACTACTAGCGCCACAGGTAAGCAGGGAGGTTAGGGTTCTGGAGGGGACCTCTCCGAATCGACCTTCCAACTAAAAATCTGGATTTCCATTTTGAGGAACTACCATCTAGATGTAGATAGGGTTTTAGCACTTACGTGGAACTGGACATTTCTTTTTAATGAACTAAATAAGCAGTTAGGCTTATTTTGTTTTTATTTAAACTTTGAAATTTACTTTTGAACTTGGGACCAGGAGGACGGGACTGTAATGTTGTTTAAACACTGATTTAGTTTCATGAGAGCAGAGACCAGTTTTTCTTTTTTTTTATCGTTTTTTATTTCATTTCGACTTTCTCCATTTTATTTGTATGGACTGTTAACTCTTGTTTGATGTAGCTACCTGTTATGGAGATATGTTATGTTAAAATGCGCAAAGAAAAGCATCCCAACAAAGTTTTGGATGGGATTTTCTATGGTCAAAATCATCTTAGATATGAGTCCTTTGCTACAGTTAGTGTATCGGAGAATCTTCATGGAGCTAAGGAAGTATGTGACACATATATGATTGGGGAGGAGCAAAGCCTGATGTTGTACAGGAAGACAAGGAATTTTTGGAACAAAAGGAAAAATTAGGGGATCTTGAACATTATCTAAGCCAAGCCTCT
>LPNX010972204.1:34442-47409 GCA_001517045.1 Pseudotsuga menziesii
AAATATATATATAATTTTAAATAAAATACAATTAAGTAATATGTTATTGGTGAAATGTGTAATTTGATTTTGAAAATATTAATTTTATGTTATTAATGTTAGAATTAAAAAAATAATAATAATAATATCATTTCACATGTTTGAATGCTCTCCTATGTAGTTGTCCTCCTATGACATAGGCATCATCATTGCTATGGTCTCTTCACTAGAGAAGGAAACATAGCAGGACAACTGCATAGCAGAGCATTAACAAATATTCATAGTGCAAAAACATTAACAACTATGAAGATTTAAAAATATTCATAGTGCAAAATAATTTAAATTAACAAACAGAGAGGTTTAAAAAAGATGAAAAAGGAGAAGTGTGCTTGAACGTTTACTCTGAGATAGAGATGGGGTATCATTAAGAATATAAGTCGGTTTTAAATCTCGAGAGTAAGGTGGATGCTAATTAATAGTATACAATTTCTTATTTTGGGCTTGGAGTGATGTTCAATCTCATCAATAGGTTTTATTTATCATATTTCTATATATCTATATTTATTTGTGTATATTTAAGTCGAAGGCTTTTTTCTCCAAGGTCTTGTTTTGGGCACATTTCCTAATTTTTGTTGTTCCTCGCACCAATTAAAAGCTGCCATGTACATTGTTGCTTTAACAAGTAAAATCTTTACGATGAAGAGTGGGGCCCACCTAGCAATGATGCATTTTAATTTGCAATTAATGTTTTATATTCTCTTTGAAATTTATAAAACTGATACCCCACTGATAATACTAGCCTTGCACCCATATTTCCTTGCGGTCATAGGAGACACAAACAACAAAGCAATAAGGCCTGCAATGTAGAGGGACGAGGTGAACATAGACAAACCTGGGTTGTCATATTTGCAGCAATCATTATCGTGGGAACTTTGATTATTTTGAAGGTAGACCACGAGGAATAATTTCGGGAGAAACAAATCCATGGATGTCACTCCACCTGTTATTCACAAGGCAACTCAGATGAATTCAATAAATAGGCTTAGTTCATGCCATTATTAGCTAAACTAAACCATAAACTGGAACTGAACTATCTGCAAGCATTGGAGATACATACCAGATATACCAATCTCATAGTCGAAGATGGAACCTCTGATATTGGCAACCATGCATGCAACAACAACATAGAAAGTTACTCGGCCCTGGTATTGTTGTGCCCTTTCCTGTGACACTCCCACTCCAGGCAGAGGACCACCGACCATATTCTACAGAATCATCCCAGACGGGATGAGAGTGGGTTCTAGGAACATATAAGAATGACTCAGAACGTGTGATATGAATCCTGCTTTATAAGTTCAGTTCAACACTAGTGTAGTGTGGTGAGTGGACCCATGTGATGGCCACCGGCATGGGTTAGTTTTATAAAAAAAAAGTGGGATCCATCGAATAATGATGTGTTCTGATGGGATACGTGAGCACCTCCCCAGATGTAATACGCATACAACGATTTGTCTTGACTTAGCTACTCTCGTTGTGGAAAGAGGGAAACCTATTTGCCCCACACACATGACACTCTGCTCACCAGAACTTCCTCCCGCAGGTCCTCTTTTATAGTTGATGGAGTGCATGATTTGGAATGCCTACAAAAATGTTGTAGCTGCTCCCAGAATTACGAACCATGGAGTTGCTCACAAAAATTAAGTCTGGTGCTAAAAATATGTTGAAACCAAGTTGAACTTTCGTGTTGAAACCAGGTTGAAACATTGATGTTGTAGGTATAAATTTACACATAAGGAATTCATCCTATGACACTGTTCATGATTCCTCCTCGTTCTATCAAATAAATGAGCGTCGCATGGCTAGCTTGCGTCCATCAGTTTGCCAGTGCTTCTATGTCTGGTTTGGCACCCCATCGTGCTAAATTCTTGTGTCATTGTGTAGTTGTTGGTCTAAAGGTTTGGCATCATCGTTGCATTCTTAATTGCAAGCCCATATTAAGTTCAATAGCAACATCCAAATGGGCCTTTTAACTTTAACTCAAATTCCATGTCAGTATGCATTAGCCAATCAAATTGCTTTAAAAGTCAATCACCATATAGGTCTTAAACAATATTTTATTACATAATCCTAAAATAATGGAATATTTTAATATTATAATTTTCTTGGACATTGAAATAATCTCTGCCCAAGGTGCCCCAAATTGTCTTGGAAAGCGAAATCCACTATGCACGCCTTCTCCACATATTGGAGAGTTATTAATGAATCAAAACATGTTGATCACATTAATTACATTTTTATTTTTTTTATTAGATAGAGGTTTTTTTATCCATGAATTTGTGGGTTTATTACCTACCACAATATCCATGGCACCAACATTTTTTTATAAATATTGAAATATATAATAATATAAATAAAAAATTATTTGAAAATGGGTTTATTACCTACCACAATATCAATAGTTCCTACAATTTTTTATATATATTGAAATATATAATGATATATATATATAAAAATTATTCCAAAATATATAAACATAATTAGACAAGGTTTTTTTTTAACCATGTCATTATGAGTTTATTATATATTATATAAAAATTTATTAAAAATATAGAAATATATAAAGATATATATTAGTAATTAAATGTGGTGTTTTTTAAGCCAAAGATATTACCGTAAACATGACCAATATTTTTTTTATATATACATAAAGATATATAAAAAAATTACTATTAACATATTAAAATATATATAATGATATATAAATCTATATTTTAAAAAGATTGAAATATATAATGATAAAAAAAATTGACAATAGAAGCCCGCCAATGCTCTGCACATCAAAATTTTGACATAAGAACCCTGCCAATGCTCTGCAAATCAAAATTTTGACAGATGCCCGCAAATGCTCTGCACATCAAATTTTAGGGTTACCTCTTGTTTAGACATCTTCATTACTGATTTCAGAACATTTTATCTCACCCATATAGAAGTATCTTCATGCTAGATTAAAAGCTGAGCGCATTCTATAGAATAATGGGGCTGGGATTGCATGGGCCGCATGGGATGAGCATCGAATGGAAATGATAGAGAGCCAGATATGGAATACAACTCAACCAGAGCAAAGCAACATTAAGAGAACATTATTGAAACAAACCAGCAAGCCCTCTGTCCATCTGTGAACATCCAGTGAAGTTTGGTCCTTCTATTCATTGCTCAACTAGATAGATATCATTCTTAGGTAATATCAATACTCAATGATCTTATGTTAAAAAATTGGGCAAAACAGAAGTAAAATTTGCTATCTCCTCTTTTATGTAACAATTTTGTTCCTAAGAGTCTTTATTATCCATTATCTTAGTGTGGTTGCTCTAACTTACTGACCCTCAGTACTAAGTGTTAGTTTTCATCACATAGATTGATCGAGTAATGTTGTAGAAACTACTGAATGCATATTTAATAGAATATCTGACCTCAATCATGATTGAGTTTCCTGTAGGTGGCTTTCCATGGCTAATAGTAATTATAAATTGTAAAATTCTTCACTCAATGTATGCGCATGATATCCAACACTCATTTACACATATTACTTCATGATAAAGTCACCGTTCATCATTAAGATGCCACTAACATTTATAGCAGAAAATTCACAAGAGAATTGACAGAAATGTGTAAAGTCTGATATAACTCAGTTACAGGATTAATATTCATAAATTTTCACAACCACTTACATGTAGAATGGAGTCAAACACTCGTGTAGATATCCGATAATTTGGGGAGCTGTAAAATGGACTGAGATAATGGAAAACTCTTGCTGTATTGAATAAACTTCAGATATGGTCACATTACATGCTGCTCTTGATTCATTGGGCGTGTAGATTGAGGAGAAATGTAGACAACTGCACAACATTAAATAAAAATACCCAGTACTCCTGTAGAAACTCGTTTTCTGCACAATGATCACAATAATGGCTAAGCTGCAAATCTAATCTGATACCTCTTCCTCAAGGGTGCCCCACACGATTTATCAACAATGGAACTGCCATTTCTTGTTCCCACGTAATGACAGAGATGCACCTCCTTGCTGCTAGTGTGACACAGAATTGAACTATTGTTCTCTCCTCCTCGTGTGCCCCCTCTCCTGGTTCAGATAAGTTGTAAATGTGTTCTTATTAAGAGAAAATAACAGGGGAACAAGAGCGCCCTCTCCTTGGGTAACCCATTGCTGTAAATATGCTCTTTCTCCAAACAAAACAATTGCCGAACACTTCTCAGATATGGAGCAAAGTGAACTTGACAACAAAGTATGCACAATTGAGAAATATGAGATAATTTCTCCTCAAACAATGGCTAGGGCAGATGGTCTTATTGTCGAAACCATTCTCCTCCTCTACATACATCCCAAAGAAACTGCTCTACCTATTTTGCTTATGGATTGATCCATCTCTCCTTGGCCATCTTCTCTCTTCTCTTGACCCTCACCCCAATCTGCTTGTAGGATTTCAAAGCTTTATTACAAAACAAAGTTTTTCTAATTCTTTAACAAACTCTTAAAAACTACTAATCCCTAGATTTCAATCACAACTTCTATTTTTGGAAAACCAAACTTATCCCTAACTTATGACTCACACAACCGATTCCTACCTTCTTGCAAGTTCCACTAAAACTCTCTGGAGTCATCCCACTGCTTTAGGGATCTGTTACGAGACTCAACATTGACTGACACCTATTAGACTGAGCATCTTTTATGCCTATTCTTGCTATCTAAAAATAAACCCCTTATATGAAATTTACAATGGTTTTACAATTTACTCATCCTTGAGGTAATCTCAAGACCTTAGAGTCTAACCAAACTTTAGAACTTTGGAATGAGAGCTAATGCTCCTGCATCAACCTCACTGTTGCTGCCACCAAGGTCTGTTGGTGTCCCTAGCAGCTACCCCGTTGTAATATCCCAAGCCAATATGTGAAAAAAAATTTCTCGATGATCTAATAACATGGATAAGGTTTCATGGGACTTGTGGACCTATGGGCCATCTACAGTCAACACAAATATATCCCCTGCATGCTCACAAACTTATCCAACATTGATTCTTGTGTTTTTGTAGCTTACACCGAACAATTTCTGGCTTGAATTTTCATCAAACATATAGTAAACATGCTACTGTAGTTGTATTCTTTACAGAGATCAGATTCTTACACTATGCCAGTGGATTTGATTGAGTTATTTCGACAAACAACTAGTACCCCTATTGATGTAGTTCCTTCCTCCCACCAATTGTATGCTTATGTTGACTCAGGTTTGATGCAAGTAGTTTAAGATTGTTTGGTTTTCAAACTATTCTCTATTAAGTTGTTCATTATTACACATTTTACAATTTTTATAACGAATGGCGGAGACTGTGTTGTATTGGGAGAAGATGTTCTCGACGTTTCGATCCTCAATCTAGGACCATCCTCAGGAGACTAAATCAGCTCAATTGAAAAGATCGATCCTTATTGTTTATTAATGGTGATCAAAGGTGAGAAAATTAGCTTTTTGGGGCCGATTTTGATCATCCTTTAGACTTAATTCTTTTTAATTTTAAATTTCTTTAAATTTTAAATTTATTGAGTACAGGTTTCCATGCTTCACTAGTTTAGAGAACATTTATGTAACAATATATATATGGAAGTTCTCCCACATAGATATATAATATCATTATCAAGAGAACACCAATACTAAATTTCAGACTTGAAGTAAACTCTTCTAGATCAGTTTTCATTCATTAAAACAAGTAATGCATGCCTGGGAAATGTTGGATGTAAATGACAATTAATGTTTGTTAACATAGACTAGTAGATTATCCCTGAAGGAGCTGCTTCCTTCCACAAATTCCCAGCCAACTGATCAGTGAAGTAGTGGGCACTTTATTTATATAATAGCTGAGCTTGACAAGGAAAAGCGCCCTTTCCAGTGCACAGATTTCCAAAATTACTCACTAACAAGTTGCTCACAAATTTCCTGAGTGTGTACGATGCTCTATAGATGGAATATGAAGCCAAAAACTTGTCCTTGTATTTTGTGGACACTAAAACTCAACAGCTACGAACTCCTGCAACAACTGATTGTGAAGTAGAGCATATGTTCACTGATAAAATATATGTGAATCTTCTTCCCACTAACCAATAGCGACCCCCTAAATATGAAGTTCATTATAAAAATGAAAATCTCATAAAATGGCCATTATATTTATTGGTCAGAACACGGTCTTCTGTTTCAGAAATTACTGCTCTTCCCTCTTCAGTACTAGACACCAAACAACCATAAGAGAGCATAGGTGTTAAAATAACAAAAACAACCTTTAGGGCTTCATGGATATAGAAACTAAGGAAAAACATGGATATAGAAACTAAGAGAAATGACTTGACTCCATGAGAACAAGCCAGTTATTTGCACCTGGTCCAAATCCCCTGTGTAAATGGTAAGCTGGTGGACTTCCATCTGAACAAACTGAAAGCAGAAATGAACTTCCTCTTTATTTACATTCAGAAATCCTAAAACTGGACAGAAGTAGAGGCACATATATACACTTACCAACTCCTTTGGATACTGCATTGTTCAGTAGAGTAAGGTTTACAAAAAGTGTTACATTGGACGAATCAAACTCTGGCAATTCCTTTGTTGCCACAGAACCCCCATGATATTGGAACCTTGTATTAGTATCTATTATTCTCAATTCCATTGTAATGAAAACCAATATAATAATGAAATCACAGTTTCTGCATGCCATGATTGTAATACCTCTGCTAACCATCTCAGAGCCAAATGCTGAAGAAAATGAAGTCTATGATAGCCCAAATGGCAAAGAAATGTTAATTTTATAAATAAATTGGAAACCTACCCCGCATAGGTGTGGCTCATTGGTTGTTCACTTGATATGAAGTCAAATGTTGTAAATTGGAGGTCACGAGTTCAAATCACACCCGGCTTTACCGGTGTCCCATGCTTGTGAGGTGGGGGGCACTTACGGGTATAGTGGTAGCGGGATTGAATCCCTAGACCCCATGTGAAGGGACTACCAACCCAGTCTCCAATTGTGATTCCCCTAATGAAAAAAATGGAAATAGCCAAATTAAACTTCCCAACAAATGCAAAAGCCAAAAGTCCCAATCTAAACTAAACAGGATCAAACAGTGCCTAGTTAACCTTTTAGCCATTGTTGATTCATGAGGAACACTAGTAAATGAAGCCTCCAAATTTCAACCTGCCCTTACTTAGTCCAAGTGCCAAAACTCATTTCTAGAAGGAGATTTAATAAGTGCACAAATTTGTTGCCTAGTTTGTATTTTAGGCCAAGCAACGATTTGCTTTTGTTAATTTTATTTTTATTTTTTATTTGTGATGTGATTTTTCTTACTTTAAAAAAATATGTCAAAGTTCCATCAATAGAGTTTTAATTTTAAATTAATTTTGAAAAACAAAAATTGAATTTATCAAGTTATTCCATTTTTCTTGTAAAAGCATTTTCCTAAATCTGCCATGGCAACTCAATTGCAAGCAGCCAAGCAGAATTTGGGGTTTCAACTCCTATGGCACGGCTGGATTTTGCACAGCAACAGGGTCAAATAACGAGTGGAGTGTCAAGACTGATGTTTCTATGGCTGCAGAGAAAGGTCTATGCTACAAAGAAACTAAGAATCTTAAACATTGGGTGGAGAGATTTGCTGGTCCATCTGTTGAATATATTCCTGATGGTGAGATAACTCTAGAGTAGCCTTTTTATGAATGTTTGTATTGCAATTAGCATGATGATGGATGGAAATTATAGCTCAAATTCATGATGGACATTCTGGTCAAAATCAGACACTTTCGAGAGCATTGCAGTTCATTCATGGAGAGGTAATCAGTCATAAAGAGTTAACATAACATCCAAAGTAAGAAATTCTTTGTTGCAATTTTGGCAACCAATTGAAGGGCTTAGAAGTTCGAGTCAAGGTGAGATGGTTGGCAGGAATATGGAAGCTGTTATTGAAAGGACTAATTTTAAAAGCTATGTCAAAAAACTTGATGATAGTGAGAAAACCTGTTGTATCACTTACAGGCCAATTTGTTCAGTTTTTGCCAATGAACGATAGCTCAACTATGCCTACTACATCCAATGGTCAATTTGTGGTGACCAATTTCAGTAGTTTGAAAACCCAGCAAACTTGATAACTATATTCAGTGTTGCTTACAGTCATTCGCATCTTCACCTGATGTTTGGCCTGTTAATAATGGACCAGTCTATTAGAACTTTCAGGTCTGGCAAAAGAAGCCATGTAAATCGCTCCTCCTTTTAAGAGGATCCTGTAGCAGGAATGAGGCACTAACAGAATTGACCAAGGGAATTCATGGCAGCCTTAAATCAGTCTTAAACTCAATAGAACAAGCTCTGTATAAGTAGAATTATCCTTGGCAGCACTAGCACAGAATTCAGTGGGCAATTTGTGGACTGTTTCACTTTCAAACTTGCAGTAAAAGGAGTATTAACAGATCTAGGTGTATTTTTCAGCAACATATGTATTGGTTGTCCATAGCAGCAGCTCTAAATCTGCATTTTCTTTGTGTTAAAGGGGCCTGTTCTTGATCAGCTTATCATGTACACTCTTCCCTTTAATAATTCCATATACATCTTAAAACTTCAAGTTTTTATTCTAGCAAAATGCAATCAGATTTTCATAATGTTGTTTGGGATATAAATCCCATTTACCATCCTAAGGGGATGGGAGACCTTGACTTACAATATTGTCAAAGATGGATTTGAATGAATTTGCATCCCTTTCTAGTTGGGTTGCTTTTCCCTGTTTTATTTGAGACATATTCCTTTTATTAATCAAATTAGAGACATCCATGTTGGTCTTTTTTGTATATATTATTGTCAATGCTTTCAACTCCTCATTGGTTCTAGTGTTCAGGATGTCTATGATATATTTGGAAATATCTGGATTTTTTTCCAACTAAGCCAATGTACTCTTGATATCTTTCATAGTAGTAGAAGCTAGGGTCACTCATATTCAACAATAGTGAAATAGATCCAATGCTTGGTGAGGGTGATGGCTATTTGATCCCAAACCAAGTGTTTTTCTCCTTTTAAAAGGGGATTCCATATGAGCTTATTTATAACGTGATCTACTTATTTTTGCAACTTGATCTTGGTCTCATGTAAGTCAGTGATGGAAGAGTGTATTTTTTGTGCCAAATCTCTTAGGAGCCCTACCTCATCTTCATTTTTCGTAAGTATTCTTTAACCTTGCTAAGTTCTAATTTCTTGAAGGTCATATCTTATAAAATGTTTGCAAGCTAATCAGTTGGATAGGCTAAAGACGATGAATGGAGCGCAGTTCCCTTCGCAAATATTAAATTATAATTATCCAGTTTTAGATCATTGGATTCTTTATCCAATATTTATACTTTCTCTTTGTATCCCTAAACAAATTTTACCATTTGGTCCTTCTCCTCTTTGGATTCCAATATATCTGATGTATGAACATGTCATTTTGTTGGGACTTTCAATTTCTTATTTAGATATTGGATTCCATTATCCTTTTCCTTTAATAGGTTTTGCACAGGAGTGGGGTTTTATGGGTCTAATCCCCACTCTACTACCTTATACTCCATGAGCTCAATAATTTTCAATTACTTGGACTTGTTAGCGACCTTATCATGCTTGAGTCATATATCTATCATGTGAACTGTATGCCGCAACTTGTTTACATTCATGGTTGATATGAGAACATCCCTAAAGATCATCTCCCTAGTATTACTATTCCACTATATGTTATCAGTGGGACGCATTGAGGTCATTGATGTACTTAGTGGCCTTATACTTGTCAACAATATTATTTCCTTATAAATTAGGAGATAAATATTTATTTAGATGAACATTATTAGTTCTGATTTGGGAATATAATCCAAACAATCTAGAGCTAAATCTAGGAGATTGGGCTGAGCATGTTCCCTATTGGTAGGATGAATATTTTCCATGTGGCCATTAAGTTGTTCTGAAGCCATCAATGGTAATTGATGGTATTTTCAATGAATATGTATATCTCTGCGCTTTATGGGAAATGATGCTCTAGATTGCAAATCAAACTTGACTCTTTGAAGGCTCTTGAACTCTCAAGGTGACAATACTAAAAACCCTATTTGAAGGCTCTGAGCTCTCAAGATGATAGTATTTATTGTGCTGTTGGAAACTAATATTTCATACTGCAGTGTAGTTCTCTCGACAACTTACTTTGCTTAGCTAAGTAATAATAGGCTTTTTACCATCTTGCTGGAGCTAGATTTGGATGTTGGAAACGTTTGTCTCCTTGAAAGACTCATACTCCTATTTTGTTGGAATCATATGTAAGCAACTGGATTTGTAAATGCTCCAACCTCTTAGAATTGTCACCTACTAATTGATACTTTTACTCGTTCATGAAATCAAGGCATGCAAATGTTGCCGAAAGAGGTGAAGAAGAAGCAGTGGGTGATTTTGCATTTGTGGCATTACATAATCAATCAACTAAGTCTATAGCCTGGTATTTGACTCAGGTGCATCTCACCACGACAAGTGTCACAGAAACTGGTATGTAAATTTCATTAAAGATAAGAGTAATAGTGAATCTATTGCTTTGGGTGATGGATGGACTCACTATGTTAGAGGATGTGAGGTTGTTCATGTCATATTGAACAATACTTTAACTTATACTTTCAAAAACGTTCGATATGTTCCTAACATGAGCAAAAATCTCGTCTATTAGTGAGATAACTAGGAACCCTAATATTTTTGTAAATTTTAAAGGAAGCAAATATATGGTCACTACTCTCGTGATAACAAGGTGACTATAGTTTGTATTAGTGAAAAAGGGTTGTATAGACTGGTTGATTCTAAAAACAACAAAGGCACATGCACCAGCTATGGTAGAGAATACAAATGTACTCTGGCATTAAAGGTATGGACACCTAAGTTATCAATATTTATTTGTACTTAATAAGACTAATATGGTGGATGGTCTTCCATCCATTTAGGATTGTTAGAGGTATGTGTAGCATTGTTAGAGATACGTGCAGGCTGTCAGTTATGAAAACAACATTGGCTTTCATTTGATACTGACAATAAAACATGGCAAGCCAAATGAGTTTTGGACCTAGTACATGTTGATTTGCATGGTCCAATGAAAACACTTACAATATATGGAGATAAGTAATTCCTATTACTGGTTGATGACTATTCAAGAAAAATTAGGGTTTGTTTTATGAATAATAAGTCAAGTTGTTGTTCAAATTTTGTAACATGAAAAGCTTTGGTAGAGAAACAAACAAGTAAACAACTAAAAGCTTTAGGATATGATAATGGAGGTGAGTTTGTTTCAACTTAGTTCAAAGAATCTTGCAAAAGGGAAGGTACATAGGCGATATACCACTCCATACACTCCACAACAAAATGGAGTCATGGAAAGGAGGAATAAGATAGTTTTGGAGATGGCAAAGTGCATGGTGCACAGCCAGAATGTACCATAGCCATACTGGGGAAAACCAGTGAATGTTGTGGTTTACATCCTTAACAAAACTCCTTGTAAATATTTGTAGGATATCACTCTTGAGGATTCATGGTTAGGTAGAAAACCTTTTGTAAGAGATTTTCGTATTTTCAGTTGTACTGCTTTTGCAAATATTCCCAAGGAAAAACGTTCCTAATGAATAACTGGATGTTTCTACGAACAAAATTGTGATTAATAGAGATGTTGTAGATGAGAAAATATCATTCTTCTGTGATGATGGTAAATCTATGGATAGTACTAAGTAATGTATGGGAAATTGTTGCTCATTCAAGAACAAGTTCTGGTGTTGAAATCAAATAGGACTCAGAGCCGGAAACATCACAGGAGTCAAGTTCCAAGGAGGGGTTTGGTGAAGAAGAGGGGGATTCTCAATCTTCACAACAGAGAGGGATTCTTGATCTTCACAGCAAGACCAAGAGGGCCAACAAAGGAATTGGAAATGGTATTATACCATGATGGAAGGATATTGAGAAGATGAGTTGCCAAAGGCACTAGAAGGAAAGACTACATGATTGAGGAAACAAATTGTGCAAGGCAGTGAGCAAATAAATTTTTCTCTAACTTCTGTTGTTTTTTGTGTCAGGTATTTGAACCTAGCACATTTGAAGAATCCAAAGGAAAACTTGAATCAGAGGCTGCCATGAAAGTGAAATATGATGCATAGATGAAAAGCAAGACTTGGGTCTTGTCCACATCAGTGTTATCGGAACCGGACCGGAACCGGAAAAAGCGGCCGGTCTGACCGGTTTACAGGGTTGGCCGGTCTGGTCAGCAATTTTTTTTGAAAAAAACGGATTTTTTTCTAGACCGGGTATGGAACCGGCCAGAACCGGCCAAAACCAGCCAAAACTGGCCGAACTGGCCGGTCTGGACTGGGGACTCAGGAAACTCAATTTTTTAATGTACTTTGCTGATGTACTTTGGAGCCTCTTTCTTAATGTACTTTGGTTCAGAACCTCAGAGATGTATTGCACTAGGTGAATCTACAAAAGAAAGGTAGGGTGAATGTGTGACACATTAGTGTTGAGCTATTGCCTTTATAACTTTCCTCTTTCCTGAGTAATCCAAGTATGTGTGATTGAATGCAGCTATGTGTGATTGAATGCAGCTATCTACGTGCTGTTACAATTTCCAGAAAACTTAATTTTATGCAAACTAACACATAACAGTCTGTTGTTCTTTGTTTTCCATTTAATG
This sequence comes from Pseudotsuga menziesii, assembly GCA_001517045.1. Classification (NCBI taxonomy): domain Eukaryota; kingdom Viridiplantae; phylum Streptophyta; class Pinopsida; order Pinales; family Pinaceae; genus Pseudotsuga; species Pseudotsuga menziesii. Next base: position 47,187 of record LPNX010972204.1, read on the forward strand.
CAATAACTGCATTTGTAAGTTTACAGTCCAGATTTATGAATCTAGACAGTCTACCATTTCAGAGATGTTCAGTCAGTTTTAGTTAGGGTTTTGTTCACTAAAAATGCAAATCTGTGTACCCTGAAACAAATTTCAACAGGAAGCAACTCTGAAGATGAAATTGTTTACAACATAAGCACATAAAACATTGCATTATGTTCTTCAATCTGCAATGTGTCATTTC
>LPNX010972204.1:57257-123262 GCA_001517045.1 Pseudotsuga menziesii
CTTAATGAATACAGTACTAACATTTTGAGTGTGCAGGTTTTATCAGTTTGTCATCATTGTGATTGATTTTCTGGATTAAACTGTGTGAACGTTTTTCAGACCAATGTTTTGAGTGGACACTCCACCCATGCTTGTTACGGGAACCATGAAAAACTCATTGTGGACTGAAAATATTTCACATAACTTAATCCAGAAAATCAATCATTAAGTAGTAGCATCATGTTAGCTTTAATTCATGTTAGACATTATCATCAAATACATTGCATTATAAAGACAATTTAATCCATGTGAGATTTAATGCTGATCATAATGCACTGCATGGAATATAAGTATTATGGATGGAGATTTTGATAATGTGATAGATGAACTGGTATATGTTGGACCCAAGTGCAACAAGCTAAAGCCAAGATTCAATCCTATGATCGAATTTGACAAAAGAAATATGTTGCTAGTTAGATCACAAGCTGATGATGAAGGAGAGATGATTTGGATGACAAAAACCACCTCATATATCTTCCAGAATCATGAAAGTGAGACTCTTCATGTAAAGGTTGATTGATGGAAGCCTAGTTCAGGGAAATACAAGGGAAAATTTTAGAACAATATTGGGTACCAAACCTTTACATTAAATAGTTTTTAAATGGGCCATTCTAAAATTGTGCCAACCTTCTACTAGTATAGGAAATCAACACCAAAAATGTACTAGTTACCATATAATTCAATTTTTTAATCATAGTAATATATACAATATTGATGTTGATATTTATTTTGGTGTAGTCTGCGTGAGCTGAGCTGTGCCAGGGCGCGCGTGAGCTTGGTCTAGGGTTCGTTGCAGCCTGCAATGGCTGCCCCAGGGGATGGGGACCCCCCTCCCCCTCCGCCAGCTACTATGGATGCATTCAGGAGACTAGTTGCAAGCAGTGGAAAGAGATCTGTCCCATTTTCAGTGCCGAAATTCATAAAAAAGCTGGAAGAAATCCCTGAAATTGCTTTGCCTGAGACAACCTCGGTGAAAATTGCTCTTGCTCTATCAGAGAGAGGGCTTGTCGGCCAGTTCATGGGGCTCTGGCCCTCGGCAAAAACCACCGACGATTGGATCCAAAGAAACTGGAAGCCGCTACTCAAGAATGGAGTCACCTGCTACCCCTTGAGCAGCGGCTACTTTCTCTTCGAATTTATTAATAAGGAGGACAAGGATCTCATTTTCAGAAACAACCCTTATTTCATGGGATCCCAGGGGCTGTATCTGAACCGGTGGACTCCGGATTTCGATCCCACAGTGGATATGCCCAAGGATGTCCCTGTTTGGGCAGGCTCCCCAACCTGCCGGTTCACTGCTGGAACTATGAAGCGTTGCAAAGAATAGGAAATGGAATAGGAAAATTCGTAGATAAGGCGGACAATAAGACCAATTACAACTGTGCCAGGATATGCGTTGAAGTGGACCTGGAGGCAGGGCTCCCGGAGGCAGTGAAGCTAACGGTCGGCACATGGACTCATTATCAGAAAGTGGACTACGAACACCTCCCATTTAAGTGCAGATCCTGTCAAGAGCACGGGTACTTTCAGAGGAATTGCCCAAAGAACCAAACTCCTGAGAAGGAAGAAGCTAAAGGATGGCAAAAGGTAAAAAAAAGAAAAACGGTCCAAAAAATAAGGATCCTAGATCTAGTCAGGCGAAAGATCAGTCTCAGGCAAACCCAAGACCGCTAAAGGAACCATTGAAAGAAGTCGAAGCTACATCAAAGGAACAGGTAACAGAAACCATAGAGATACCCTCCCAATCCACGTCCCCTGCAGAAAATCCGGCCACAAACAAGAAAACCCCTGTAGCAAAAGAAGCTCTTAGATCAGAAGATGAGCAAACCACCACAGGCTCTGATCCTGGAGCGGAGTCAGATGAAGGGGCCACAGAGACCAGCAGCTCGGTTGGAACCCCTGAAAAGGCTCCAAGAGGAAGGAAACCAGATCGAAAAAAAAGGGAAGAAGAAATCCTATAGGGACGTCACAGCAGGAGTCCAGCATACCATCCCGGACATGATAGAAACTAGATCTTCAAAGAAAGGAAAGGCTTCGAAAGGAGCCACCTCCCCCCCCTCCAGATCCTAATGCAGTTTGTCTCCTGGAACTGCAGAGGGCTGGGAAGCAAGTCTAAGGAAGAAGCAATCAAAGATCTCGTTAGAATGAACTCCTCGGAAATACTTCTGATCCAGGAGACAAAGATGGAGGCGAATGAATCCATCCAGGTAAGCAAAAAGTTTTGGAAAAAAGGTGAAGGTAGAGTAGTTAGCGCAAGAGGAGCCTCAGGAGGTCTAGCCACCTTCTGGAACTCCACCACGCTTGACCTGCTTGAGGAATTCAGTACCATTCATTGGCTCTTTACAAAATTTCAGCATAGAGACTCGGGGTATCAAATTAGCCTCTTCAACATCTACGCCCCGGTCTTTTTTTCGAAAAAAAAAGACTGTTGGGATTCGCTAAATACATTTGTGTCCACCAACCTGCATGACAATTTAATTCTTGCAGGTGATATGAACGTAACTCTTGCCCTCTCAGAAAAAAAAGGAGGCTCCCCGGTAAGAGATCCGGCTCGGGAGGGGGTTGAAGACATCATTCTGGGCTGGGATCTGGAGGACATTAAGCCCAGCAAAGGCAAGTTCACCTGGTCTAATAAAAGGGTGGGTCCAGGGCACATTGCTGCTTGGCTGGATCGATTCCTAGTCCACACGTCCTTCCTGACTCTTGGTCTTTTCGCCAGGTCCGAAATTCTCCAGGCCTGTACCTCTGACCACAAGCCAATTTCACTTTCTTTGACCACGGGAGAAAGATTGGGTCCAATCCCATTTCGCTTCAGCCCCCTATGGGTCACCATGGACGGATTCTATGAGCTGGTCGCTGAAATTTGGCAGAAAGCTGTCACAGGGTCGCCTTTCTTCATATGGGAGGAAAAACTTCGAAGGCTGAAAGCTGCTCTTAAATCCTGAGCTAAGATACAGCCCTCCCCTGTTCTGGAAAGAAAAAAATCCCAACGTGACTTGAGAAATCACCAGATCCTGATGGAGGATGCTATGATCACCCCGGAGCTGATCAACGTTGAGGCCGATTTGCAAAAGGCCCTCTATAACGCGCTGAGAAGAGAGGAGAAGTATTGGAGAATCAAGTCGCGCTGCCTTTGGCTTAAAGAAGGTGACAAAAACACGTCTTATTTCCACAAGCATGCAGAAGCTTGAAAGAATAATAATACCATTCGTGAGATTCATTTCCAGGACCAATCTCTCAAGGAAATAGGTGAAATTCAGAATGCAGCCCATAATTACTTCAAAGATCTCTTCACAGAAGCACTGGAAGTTCCCCCCAGCCTGGATCGCTATCCCCTTAACGTGATACCCACGCTAATCACAGATGCAAAAAACAGAAATATGATCGCCCCTATAGAGACCGAGGAGATATTCAAAGCGCTGCATGGAATGAACCCAGACAAAGCGCCTGGGCCAGACGGTTTCTCGGCCAGATTCTACACAGCGTGCTGGGATATTATCAAGAAGGATCTGATAAAAATGGTTAAGAAATCTCAGAATTGCAGCAAAATAGGAGGGAGTACGAATTCCTCCTTTCTGGCGTTAATCCCCAAAGAGAAAGGTGCACAAAGCTTCTCCAGATTCCGCCCCATCTCGCTCTGCAACACGGGATACAAAATCATAACAAAAGTGATAGCAAACAGACTTAAAAAATTCCTCCCCAGGATCATTCCGGAGAACCAGGGGGGCTTCATTCAGGACAGACAAATTCAGGACAACATCATCCTGGTCCAAGATGCAATTCACTCAAGCTGCCAAAGGAAAGAAAAAGGTATGATAGTCAAACTGGACCTAGCCAACGCCTTCGATAAAGTCCGGTTGAATTTCCTCTTTGCTGTCATGATTAATATGGGCTTTCATCCCCAATTAATAAACTGGATTAGAGCCTGTATCTCGGGACCCTGGATAGCCCCATTGTTAAATGGGAGACCGGCAAATTTCTTCCATGCCTCAAGGGGACTTAGGTAGGGCTGCCCGCTGTCCCCCTTGCTCTATGTCATCCAAGCGTCGGTCCTTAGCTTTCAGCTGGACAGGATCCTTCAACAAAGATCTCCGATGGGGCTGGAAATCACTCCCATAGTAAAGAGAATCAACCACGCCCAGTTTGCCGACGACACTCTCCTCTTGGGTCAGGCTAACCTTGGCGCAGCAAGATCCTTCAAAAGAGAACTGGATGTTTACATAGAAGTCTCAGGCAGCAAAATCAGTTCAAGAAAAAGCAAAATATATGGCTGGAACTGCCCCCCCATTGAAATGACTGAAATTTCCAGGACCTTGGAAATGGACGGAACCTCCACGTGGGACTCCATTAAATACTTGGGAATTCCACTAGTGAAAGCAGCTGCCAGAAAGAGTCTTTGGCTGCCTCTTATTGAAAAAATCAAAGCCAAATAAATGGCGTGGGGGGTCTCTTGGTTAAACAAAGCAGGTAAAATAATCCTTATAAACTCTGTGCTTACCTCCCTTCCTGTTTATCAGGCCTCTATCCTCTTAGCCCCGAAAGGAATAGTGAAGGAAATTGACAGCCTTCTGAGAAAATTCCTTTGGGAAGGGGGAAAGAATAATGAAAGGAAAATGCATCTTGTCAGCTGGGGTAAGGTTAAAGCCCCTAAATGGGAAGGAGGGCTGCAAATCAGAGACGTGGCCACTCAGAATCTGGCAATGGGTGGTAAAATCCTTTGGAAAATGATAAGGGGGAAAACTTCTTGGAGCTCCAAATCCCTAAGAACAAAATACTTCAGAGGTCACAAAGAGCGGTGTCTGGATCGCCCCCCCAGGACTAGGAAAGGTTCTCCTATTCTCTCCCTCTGCCTGAATTCTCTGGATATGTTCACCTCCAAGCTTACTTGGATCCCGGGAAATGGTTCCAAAATAAAGTTCTGGGAAGATTCCATCCTAGGGCAGACCCCGCTAAACACCTCAGAGGGGCTGGAGAATATCACAGATTGGCTCCACTTGAACAACAAGTTCACCCTTTGGGACCTTTCTTGTTGGGGCCCAGCTGAAATTTGGATCAAGTGGGACTTGGGGGCTGTCCCTCTCGACATTGAGATAGAAGCTCGTGCCCTCTTAGAAGCTCTCCATGGCCTCTCCCCTACTTCTTCCAAGCTGAAGGACAAAAGAGGTTGGGGCTCCTCTTCCGGCCGTTACTCTACTGCAGCTGGGTATGCAGCCCTAAAAGCCATCCCCTGGGCTGCCCCAGATCCCTCCGCTTGGAAAAGTCTCTGGCTCCACCCCTCCCTCCCCAAAATAGATTTTTTTTGCTGGTCCCTCCTGCATAACAGCATCCTAACCTGGGACAGCCTTTTAAAAAGAGGATGGGAAGGGCCCTCTAGATGCCCCCTCTGCGCCTGTCATGAAGAAACCTCGATCCACCTCTTCCTCCAGTGTTCCTTTGCCTCAGATCTTTGGACTATCCTCTTTGATCAGCTAAATCTAGCTCTCCCTCCCTCCATCCCCTTCCTGTTTGTCTCCTGGGCTGACTATGCGCCCTTTTCCTTCTCCAGGATGAAGTTGATAAAGCATTGTTGGATGTGGACTCCAAAAATTCTCTGCTGGAAGCTTTGGCTGGAGCGCAACAACAGAATCTTCAGGGGCTTGGCTAGTACACCAGTCCAAGTAGCAAGCAAAGTTAAGGCGCTGTTAGGAGATCTGGTAGCCTCAAATGCAAATCTCACCAACGAAATTACTCCGGATAGAGAAGAGTACAGCTGGTTCCATGGGCTTGAACCTTCCCTTCTCACCAGAACCAAGAGCATTCCCAAGTATTTCTCTACCTGGGAAATCAGGTTAGAGGAGCAAGAATTTATTAAATGGAGAAATGCGCTGAATGAGCATATTCTGCACGTGGATGGGGCCTCGAAAGGGAATCCCGGGCACGTGAGAAGTGGAGGAGTCTTGTTAGACCAAACTGGGAAAATTGTCTTAAATTTCGCCTGGGGGCTGGGTCAAAAAACTAATAATATCGCTGAAATTCTTGCCATTTGGCAAGGGTTGAACCAAGCCAGAAGCCTGTCCATTAAGAAGCTGATAGTCATTGGGGATTCCCGTATCAACATTCAGGCTCTGAAGATGAAGAAGGCCNGAAGCGCGCTGAATGAGCATATTCTGCACGTGGATGGGGCCTCAAAAGGGAATCCCGGGCACGCGGGAAGTGAAGGAGTCCTGTTAGACCAAACTGGGAAAATTGTCTTAAATTTCGCCTGGGGGCTGGGTCAAAAAACTAATAATATCGCTGAAATTCTTGCCATTTGGCAAGGGTTGAACCAAGCCCGAAGCCTGTCCATTAAGAAGCTGATAGTCATTGGGGATTCCCGTATCAACATTCAGGCTCTGAAGATGAAGAAGTCCTCTAAAAGAATGGACTTAGGCCACTACCACCAGAAAATCACCGCTCAGCTGAAAGATTTCGAAGAGGTTCTGTTCTACCATGTCCTACGGAAGCTAAATCATAACGCCGATCATGAAGCAAACAGGGGAGCCTCCTTAAGCAAGGGAGTCCTNTCTAAAAGAATGGACTTAGGCCACTACCACCGGAAAATCACTGCTCAGCTGAAAGATTTCGAAGAGGTTCTGTTCTACCATGTCCTACGGAAGCTAAATCATAACGCCGATCATGAAGCAAACAGGGGAGCCTCCTTAAGCAAGGGAGTCCTTCTGGTAAATGGAAATGAACATTACTGTCCCATTCCCTAGTGATAGAGGAAAGAGGTCTCTTAGCTCCTCTCAGGAAAAGAAGAAAAGGCTTATTGAGTTCATCCTCTGGTCGGCCTGCAGACTAAGGCTTCGAGCAGTAAGCCCATTGTGAGGACACTTGGTGAACAGAGCCAGGCTATCTGGCTGCATTTTATAATTATAATTTTTGAATTTGCAGGGGTACTCCTTTAATCTTTGGTCATCTCTGATTAAAATCTCCCAGCCTCAGCATGTCTAATTATGGAGGACTTTATGCTTTTCATGAATTCTATGTGTCCATCATTTTCTTCCAGCGTGCCAAGCATGGAAGCCTTGAGGTATAGGATGGGATTCTTTCCAAGAAATTGAAGAAATTTAAATCTGGTGCATGCTACAGGAAGAGCTCCCTCATCGTGTTTGGCTGGCTTTTAAGCTTTTGAGTTCAGCCTTTGCGGCCNAGCTAGGCTATCTGGCTGCATTTTATAATTATAATTTTTGAATTTGCAGGGGTGCTCCTTTAATCTTTGGTCATCTCTAATTAAAATCTCCCAGCCTCAGCATGTCTAATTATGGAGGACTTTATGCTTTTCATGAATTCTAGGTGTCCATCGTTTTCTTCCAGCGTGCCAAGCATGGAAGCCTTGAGGTATAGGATGGGATCCTTTCCAAGAAATTGAAGAAATTTAAATCTGGTGCATGCTACAGGAAGAGCTCCCTCATCGTGTTTGGCTGGCTTTTAAGCTTTTGAGTTCAGCCTTTGCGGCCTGCTGATTAAGGTTTCGAGGAGCAAGTCCATGAAGAGGACAAAATGTGAACTGAGCCAGGCTCCTTGGCTGCATTCTGTGATTATATACATTGAATTTGCAGGTTTGATGGTAATCAGTCCAGTCACTGTATGTCTCAGTATGGAAGCCACCTTGCTTTACATGATCTCTATGAGTCCATCGATGCCCTCCAGCGAGCCAAGAATGGAAGCTGTGAGAATTCGATGGGATCCAAACCAAGATTTTGAAGAGTCTTAAAGCTGGAGCATGATTCAGGAAGAGTTCTTTCAACGTGATTGGTTGGAAATTAAAAGTTTCGATGTGCAGTCTTCAAGGGAGAGGAAAAGATGCAGATCGTTGGAGATCCAGCTCAATGGCTCATCTCCTGAATTGTCAAGGAATAACCCATTCTGATATCTAAATTGTCTCAACAAGTTTGGATGGTTGTCTCAACAGTTCAATGGGAGATCGACTCACTCAAGACTAGATTGAATGTTTTCAGACCTCGTGTAGGGGAGAGATTGGTATAGCACGTTTAGACAGCTCCAGGCATATTAAAGGAAAGTCTCAACTATCAGAACTCTGATTTCCTTNATGGTAATCTGTCCAGTCACTGTATGTCTCAGTATGGAAGCCACCTTGCTTTACATGATCTCTATGAGTCCATCGATGCCTTCCAGCGAGCCAAGCATGGAAGCTGTGAGAATTCGATGGGATCCAAACCAAGATTTTGAAGAGTCTTAAAGATGGAGCATGATTCAGGAAGAGTTCTTTCAACGTGATTGGCTGGAAATTAAAAGTTTCGATGTGCAGTCTTCAAGGGAGAGGAAAAGATGCAGATCGTTGGAGATCCAGCTCAATGGCTCATCTCCTGAAATGTCAAGGAATAATCCATTCTGATATCTGAATTGTCTCAACAAGTTTGGATGGTTGTCTCAACAGTTCAATGGGAGATCGACTCACTCAAGACTAGATTGGATGTTTTCAGACCTCGTGTAGGGGAGAGATTGGTATAGCACGTTTAGACAGCTCCAGGCATATTAAAGGAAAGTCTCAACTATCAGAACTCTGATTTCCTTCACATTGTTTGACAGTAAAATGTTTTTCCTTCTCATAAAATTCCAGACAGTGGGCAAATGGAGACATCAAGCTGCCTATGCCTGTATCTCTGTTCCTTTGTTTTTCTTGATCTATATTCTCTGATTGTAAAGCCACTGGCAGCTGGTTAGCCAGGTTATCAATTTAAAGGCCCTATAACCGTTTGAGTAAATATATATATATATACAATATTGATGTCATTACATAAACTTAATCAACTTACCATTTAATACAAACTATAGATAATATTAATATAAATTATGTAAGGAATCAAAGTCTAAGAATTTCATCATTTTGAAAGAATCAAAGTCTAAGACTGTCATCATTTTGATTTGTCCCGGAGGATTAGAAATGTGTAATCTAGGTGTTAACACAGTTCCTCTCCCCTCATGTTATAAAGGGTGCTAGCTCAATGGAAGAGCACCTACATTACAAGCAGGACGATGGTGGTTCGATTCCTCCGTGCCCTAACATAAATTAATAGATGATATACAATCTTAATGATAATATAAATATTGTAAGATATCTCTATTTTCATTATAAATATGCTCTTTTCAATTAAACACATTGCTCAAATGCTTCATAAATAAATAATGAACACTTGCAATAATTAGTTTAGTTGGTTTTTCNTTGTTTGACAATAAAAGGTTTTTCCTTCTCATAAAATTCCAGACAGTGGGCAAATGGAGACATCAAGCTGCCTATGCCTGTATTTCTGTTCCTTTGTTTTTCTTGATCTATATTCTCTGATTGTAAAGCCACTGGCAGCTGGTTAGCCAGGTTATCAATTTAAAGGCCCCATAACCGTTTGAGTAAAAAAAAAACTAACTAACTAATAGTCACCCATGATCTCGATATACTAAATATTTTTTTCGACAACGAACAAGAGAAGATGAAACAGTGGTTGAAGTTCAACCCAATTGTTGGATCTAGAACCAACAAAGCATGAACCCTAAAAGTGATGATATGCAAACTAATATAAAATGAATCCAAAGCCACATCTTGATCCATTTACTTGAGATGCTCCATCCAAAAGTCCATGGGAGGAATCTAGAGGATCGAAATATCTCACTTGACGAGACCTCGATTTTTTGTTAATATTATTGCAGTGCTCAAATAAGGCTTGAATTTTGTGAAATAAACAATTATGTGTGTGTGTAATAATGGGTAGTTGATGCATGCCCATGGGGGGGCAGAGCAAGTGGTAAAGTGGAATTGTTGAAATTGGTTGTAATTGGAAGGTCTCGTGTTCAAATCCCCCCCAAATTTACCTGTGCGCCATGGTTCAGGCCCTTTGGATGCACCTAGGGGTATAGTGGTAGCGGGATTGGATCCCTGGACCCCGTGTCACGCGAGTACCATCCCGTCCCCAGTTGTTGATTCCCCTAGTTACAAAAAAAAGCAGGTAGTTGATGCATGGATAATTGGTGGTTGATGCATGGAAAATGGGCGATTCGTGGCAGACAACCCATTTAAATAGAAGAAGGCGGGTGATAATAGGTAGTTGAGGCATAGAGAACGGGTGATTACAACTACAAATGGAGAACAAGCAATTGATAACTTGTTCGTGGCACTTAACTTGTGGCCTATTAGTGTTCATCAACCACAAGTTAAGTGGTAGTAGTACTTTAAGTTGATTGGAGTTTTTGTCCATGTTTAGAAGAGGTCGCTTACCAATATGGGAGGCATGAATTTTCAATGATGCACATTGGAGGTTAAGTTGATGGTACATGGGTACTTAAACATAAATGTTTTTTTTTAGTCACTGAGATAAATTGAAAAGTGTACCTTTTTTAATGTAGAGTTATTAAGAGAAATTCAAAGTTGCGATATGCATAATGACGAGGTTTAAGATTGTTTAGCATTGTATGTAAGAAAATATGAAAGATGGATAAAAGATTGCGATTAAAAGAATTCAAGGGACATGTAAGTGATACAAAGATAATTTATTAAGCCAAAGACTTGGGAAAAAAAGATAAACGATAAGCACATACAATTGGAAATAATGGAGGAAAGTAGCAAGGATAGAGTAGAGAAACGAGAGGAAAAGATAAGAGTTCTATAAAAATTAGTTTTAGAGCTAGAATTGGAGTAAAGGTCAGGGTATGAAGAATTAAGGAAGGTAATGATCCATGCACTTTTTATCTAATTTCTTGAAGTGGAACAAATAGATGCCATGGAAAAAGACACATATCAACAAGTTTATAGACAAAAGCAAATATATCTTCAATAGCAATAAGTAAGCTTAATACCCCTAGCAAGTAAAGCCCATAAAATACTTGGATTTTCTAATGTCTTACAAAAGAATGTTTTGGAGATTATAAAAATATATACAAATCATATAATAAGCTCATTAAATAGAACCAAAAAAATAATGTAGATTAAAAATAGTTTTGTTGAAAATTTGAAGAGTATTTATGCATTTAAAACAATTTTATTTTTAATATTTTTGGATCTAGAGAAGTGATGTGCTTTCAACCCAGTATGGGGGAGATCCATATAAAATATAAATTACATATACTTAAATAAAATATAAAAAAATTAAACTAGCATAAATCCATTATAAACCCAATCTATTAAGTGTGGAGAGAGATTCAAATAGTAAGAAAAATGTACACCTCAAGAAATTGGATCTCTCTCGATGCTTATAAATCCCACCCACTTTAATATAAAATCATGTACATATCTATCTAAATCTTTAAAAAAAAGAAAAAAACAATAAACTGAATTAATAATAATAAATAAATAAAAATCTTCAACCATATAAAATTAATAATATAATAAATATAAAAAAAACAAGAAAAATATAAATTAATATTTCCTAACTTTAATTATTAAAGTTTTCTTATCAAAATTATGATGAGAGTTCTACTTTTATATCCATCTTATGTGTTTTAAATTTATTATTTCAATAACAAATTACATATTTTTTTCCTTATAAATAAAGTTATTTTAAATTCGTTATTTTAGAAGGAATAACAAATTACATGTTTTTTTCTTAAAGAAAATGTTATAATATCAAATTACATGCTTTTTTCCTTATAAAAATAATTATTTTAATTTCATTATTCCAAGGAATAACAAATAAAAACAAATATTTTAAATTCATTATTCAGAAAAAATAACAATTTTTTTGGAAAAAAAATGTTTTAAATTCATTATTTCTGTCCAATGAAAAATAGTCCAAATAATGAACCACATCTGTTTCTTGAACCAAATTCGAACCACATCCGTTTCTTGAACCAAATTCGTTTCTTGATGATGGACCACATTCGATTGAAACACTCTCGTTATTTTCTAATTCTTAAATGTCCTCCTTCAAAAAGTTATCACGTGGATATGACCTTAGTAAACTCCCTTTATTCAGGTAGATATATTGGAAAACCCTAAGGGCTCATGAATAGAATAACACAAACCCAAAAAGGAATTAATTTCCTAATCAATATTAGAAGATGTGACATCTCTCCTGTCAAAAGATCCTCCACAACTCCAAAGCCAGTAATTATTGATTGAAAAGACAATAAAAACAAAGAAGGGGACAAGTTAAGCCGGTGATTGATTAAAAGGACAATAGAAACAAAGAAGGGGACAAGTTAAGGAATGTTCCATGATGTCACGAATCTTAAGAAGCACACAAAACTATTTATGATATGCATGCAAGCCTCATGGCAAGAGCAAGTTTTTTAATCATTCATGATATCTCGAGGGAATAAAACAAATCACGAAACCTAATAGTCAAAAGTGACAACGCATGTGAATGGTAGGTTGAGGGTGAACCCATGGAGATCCATTATGCATACATGCAAACCTCGTTGAATTGTTAGGTGTGTCGGTGACCCCATCATACATACATGCAACCCTCCTGAATGGTAGGTTTGTCGGTGCCACGCTGGCATTGGATAGTGTTTACACGTGGGCACTCTTCTACCAACAAAACCCAAAGCATTTTTACACCATGAGCCTTTTCTTTTGTCTTTAACCACCAAAATCAAAGTATTGGCACAGTGATCCTATGTGTATACGTATGAAAGAGCACACTGTGGGGTCACTATATATATTCCTCTGCCCACTGTACACGTGGACACATGTGCAACGACCTTTTTACACTTAGATCGCCTAGCACCATGCATTTTTGCATGTGTCCTCAACGATATGACAGAATAAGAGTGATCCTTCATCGCTGCATCTAGAAAGGTCAATGACTGGATTCGTTTGCATTTGTTTGATTCCAAACTTCTTGGAGAGACACTTGGGGTTGCCCCTCCATTCAAGAAATCCACACTCTAGTTTTTGTGTTTTGGTTGTAAAGGTTTTTTTGATACTCCTTAATTATTGTTAACTTGTCAAATGGCTCCGGTAAGTTGCATAAGTTGCATGTCCTTTCCTTAGAGCACTGTTGTGCTAGAATCAAAGAGATGTTGTCCTATTTTGTGGGCTTTCAGGTTGATCATATCCACAAGGAGTTTAATTCAAAAACATATGCCCTCTCCAAGAGTGCATTATCTTGCCTTGAAGGTTTTTTTGGTCTTTGAGGAATTTTTGGAAGGGAACTTGGTTGGGAAAGGTGCTATACCTTTTTCGAATGAGCAGCAGATTAGTTTTCTTGTGTTCTTAAGATCATCTGTATGTTTTTTGGTTCTCATGCTTTGGATAACAAGACTTCTATGTTGTATGACATCACTTAAGTATGTATGTGTGTTTGTTCTTATGCCTCTCATAGTTCTATGACAAACGATTTTAAGTTGTTATCTCTGTCCTGGAGATGAATTGTCATATAAAGTTCTATTTTCTTTTATTCTAATTGAATAGAAAGAAAATACATTTTTCCACTTGGAAAATAATAAATAACAATAAAACTCCACTTATTTATAATTGATTTACTAGTTATTTCAAATATTCAAATTTCTATAAAAAAAAATAAATCAATTATTTAAAATATAATAAATTTTAAATATTTTAAAATGTATTAATTTATCAAAATTAACAAAAATTAATTATATTTACTATAGTAAATATTTTTAAAGCATGTATCCTAATTTGATTTTTACACTCTATTCTCTTCTTTAACTATAATAATGAAAATAAATAATCACCTTAAATGTCACTTTGAATTATCTATCACAATTATTACATATTTTTAAATCATATTACAATTTAATTTTTACATATTTATCCTTAAATATAATAATTACAATAAATAACCACCTTTGATGTCACTTTTATATATTCTTGAATTATCTATTACAATTTCATTTTCAACTATTTAGCTCAATCTCAAATCAATTTAATTTTCACAATTCATACTCATGACAATAAATAACCACCTTTGATGTCACTTTTACACACTCTTGAATTATCTATCACAATTTCATTTTTCAGATGTGTTCACCTTAATCAATTCATACTCCTCGAATATAATAATGACAATAAATAACCACCTTTGATGTCACTTTTACACACTCTTGAATTATCTATCACAATTTCATTTTCAGATGTGTTCACCTTAATCAATAAAACATAGTTGAAAAAACAAATGAGACCCAATATGATTCAAGGAATATTAGGGATAAAAGGCTATCCTATATGGTGCAACCTCAAGTGTCATGCCATAATGCATTTGTATTTTACAGTATTAGCTATTTAAGACTTCCAAATGAGTGTGTGATAGATATACATGTGCTTTTATGATAAGATATTTTCTAATATTATTATACTGAGAAAATAACAATACAAACTTGTCATAGTTTAGATTTTATTGTGGTTTTGAGTTTGAGATGAAAGAACATCAATGTGGTGTGTGATAGATATACATATGCTTTTATGATCAGATATTTTCTAATATTATTATACTGAGAAAATAACAATACGAACTTGTCATAGTTTAGATTTTATTGTAGTTTTCAGTTTGAGATGAAAGAACATCAATGTGGTATTGAGTTTTAGATAAAGAATGTATGGTTTTGAGTTAAATAAAATATGCCAAAGTATTTATTGTTTATAATAAAAATGGCATAAGTATACATTTATGTTGTTTTGTTTTGTTTTAAATGTTTGGTTGTGGCTGATGATTAAGGGGATTTTATTTGTGGATTGTGTTTGGTTTCATCTATATGATGTGATGTTTTGGAAGAGAATCAATTTACTAGAAACAAGCATGTCATAAGTGAGTTTTAAATAGGAATGACTTCATATATATGAAGTGATGTCTTATGGAGGGAATCAATCCACTAGAAACAAGCATGTCACAAGCAATATTTGGCAACTTTTCCTCTTAACCACCTAAGCTAGACCTCCTAACCACATACATGCATATTGATCTTTTTATATTTTATTATTATAAACAAATCTTGTAGCATTTAGAAAATTTGTGTTTAAATGGATACAATCCACATACATTATTGCATTGAGAGGAGAGATAATATATAACCTAGGTGAGAAAATACAACATTCTTTGTTTGTGATGTGTCTTTGTGTGTGCGGTAACGAGTACAAATATCCATATGAATAACAATTAATGCAAACTATCAGAGATTCATCTTAAGAGATATTATTTATGTTTACAAAAAAAATTCTAAATATTGAATCGTTGAAAACAAAATGCCTTCATTATATCTATAGGGTGGTAGGGACAATACAAAGGGGGTTGGAGATGCATCCTCTTACTATATCGATTAAAAAATACCCCTTTATGACTTAAAACAACAATAATGCCAAAGAGACAAGAAACATAGAATACAAATTGAAAAGTAAAGTACATAACATATGCATAACTTATAGGTTTAAGCAATCCATTAGGGGTTATGACCAAAGCATGTTGTGAGCCCAATGCCTTATTTTGTATCACTTCTTACTCCTTAGGTTCCTTTTTTCACTTATGCTCTCATGTGGAGGGTTCCATGCCAATAAAGGCATCACTTCTCCATCAATGATCCCCTATAGGGTTTAGATATTTTGTGTTCTTTGATATATTCTATCACCACTAGTTCTTTCCTTAAAGGAACCTTATAAGAGTTTTAGAGGTCATTATGAGGCTTTTGTTCCAATATTTGACCTCCTTGATTTGCATTGCCATGGTTTCATCATCCATCAAATGCATTTCTTTTTCATGTTGATGTTCCTTGCAATGTTCTTTTCCTCTTAGATCACCCTTGCAATTCCTTCCCCTGACATTTGCCTTTCCTTTTCAATCTCATAACCCTAATGCGATGCATTTTCCTTGTGGATCAATTCTTCATCCATAAGATTAAATGAATATTGGGTATTTGTCTCCTTAGATGACTCATTTTTTGGACTTGATTCCAAAACTTTGAAGTGAAGCTTGAGGTTTATCTTTGAGACCTTTTGAAATCCCCTTTCTTCCCCTTGGGGGTTACCTTCTTCAAATAATTTTTGGCAAAGTGTTTATACTCTTGGGATCCATTGCATTTAAAGAAAGTCCTTCATAGTTTAATGTTCATAGATGCATCCAATTGTCTATTTGCAATGTGATTGCCTCTTGGAGGCCCACTTTAAATTGAATACATGTGAACATGTTAGACAATTTTCTCCATGAATTTCCCAAACTTGTTTCTAATTACTTTAAGCATCTCTCCATCCCAAATATCTAAGGGGAGATAAGGGAGTTTGACCTAGATCATAATTGACTTGCCCACTTGCTCTTCGGGGTTGAAGTTGGGAGTGATCCAAGTTATGTTGAAAATATAATGACAACAATAATTAACATAGAAAATAAACAAAAAAATACAATGTAAACTAAATTGTATTACACAAAGAATGTTGAAAACCACTGTAGAGTTGATGGTGGTGTTCTCAAAGAAGAGATGTTGCTACTACAGTCATTCACAAAAAGCCTATGATAAGGTGTAGAAACTACATTTATACTAATGCCAAAAGATTCCACAGTAAACCACAATCCTTTGTAACACCCTAGTTTTGACCCTTGGATTGAATTGAATTAGATTATGTAAATGATGTAAATATGATAGTATGGATTCCTAGAGTGGAGATCAAGCGTAAACCTTGACTAGTGAATCGTTGGGCATGTATGATGTAAATATACATATATGGACCATGTGTTAAACTTGTCATGGTGAATTAGATATTAATGCTTGAATATATTATAAAATGGTCCAAGTTGGTTGTAAAGAGCATGAGAGGGGATAGATGGAAAAGGAAAGGGGACATATGGGAAAATTAATCATCTTTTTGCACGTGCCAACCTTATATCTCATCTATTTCCATTATGTGCCTTAAATGAAGCCATCCACCTCCTTTAACTTATTAAATTCGATTAGTAAATGCATGTAGGAGCTTGTGTGGGAAGTCTTTTCACGTAGATATGAAAGCATGAGCTGAGCACAATCATCATGGGGAGGTTTAAGAGACTTACAATCCTCTAGTTGAAAGTCATGTCAACCATTATTTCCCTCAATTCTCTTATTTCCATTCGCTATAGCATTCATTCTATCACTCTCACATTCATGTTATGCATTGCTCGTGCTATGTTCTCTGTTGCTAACCATGAACTAACAGGAAAATTGAGAATCAACACCATCAAGAGGAAATTACAAATCTTGGATGATAGATAAATGGTTGTAGGTGATCATAGTAGTTGGGAAAGTTAGGAACCATCATCCATTGTACATTTGTTGTTCTTTGGAAGCTTGAGAGTTAAGTATTATTCTTGTAGACAACTTCTAGAAAGTGTACAATGAATTGGGCTCTTTCCACCCACTTTAAAGAGCACTAGAGGGAAGAATATCTCTGAGGTACTATTGAGTAGAGAAAGGGAAAATCTTCCCTATGTCGTGTGGGGTTGCAGAGAAGAGTGCCATGGTTGTTTAGTCATTGGAAGAGATGCCTAGAATGATTTGTAATCCATAGATTGGTTGAGAATGAGAGCAAATGGGTTGGGTTGAGAGAGATAATAAGATATAACTTAGTTCATTCACCATGGTGGCCTCATAGCCTAACTTGGTGTGGTATTTGCGCTATATTACCTACAATTGGGTGAAAAATTGCTCTTATGCAACCAATTTCTTGTACTGATTTATGTTAACAGATAAGATCCTTATCACTGTTTATGTATATGCAAATTTTATGTTATTCTTTGTATGAAATTCCATGTATTTTGCATGTTGTCATGTCGTGTTTGATTATGCTTAATTAAGTCCACGAGCATTCGATTGCGGTGAATTTATATTAATTCATGCATGTTTAATTTTGTTGCATTTTAATTATCACACATGTGCATGCAATTTGTTTAATTCCACTCCATCTTAGGAGCTTTACTTGGTATTCTAGGTATGACCTTTGAGGGCTTGAACTAGAAAGCCATGTATCATAGCTAAATGTCCTTATGGTTGGGAGTAGGCTCCACACCCTAGGAAGAAAAACCCTAAGATGCAAGAACCCTAACCCTAACATGAAGTAAGAGATGAGTGTGCTTGTACTGGACATCATCGCGCTATATGAAAAGAAGGGGAGCTTTAACATAACCATATATTTTTGCTTGTTGCTTTATTTTTGGTTTTCTTTAGATTCATGGAAAGAGAATTCGTCCTTGAGTCTTGATGCTTTTCATCAAATTGCAAAAAAACACGGGAAGTCCTCCAAAAATGTGTCAAAGGTTTAAGCCCCGAGAACTATTAATATCAAAACTATTTTTGAGTTGACCCAAGAGGACCACTTGGATTAAAGAGACAACCTCTTACGTGATAAACCACTAGACTCTTTAAAAAGGGACCATTTTTTAACACAAAATTCCCATCTTCTTTCATATGAAAGCAAAACCAAATAACACTCACGACAAAGTAACACTATGTTCCAAATTTCAAATGGGGAGCTCCTTGCCTATGAATCCAAACATCTAGGTTTTTGTGATTAACAACATTATTGTAAACTTTCCCATCAAACCTTGATTGACACACGACAAAGCTTTTTGTTTTGGGCCTTCGAATGAGGTTTCCATCTTGGGAGACTTTCAACGCAAGGAAAATGAATTTGAAGACTCAACCTTTTTAGTAGAGGTGGGTGGCTAGGGCGAAAATTATAAACTCTATATTGAAGGAGGAAGGGTAGCCAATCTCATGCACACCGACATATGCCATTCTCACGCTGACAATAGAGCTTGTTGCAAGCCACTTGAGACATAACGATGTTGCAATGAGATCTTTTCTGCAAGAACACAAGAACGAGGAGCCTTGTAATCATGCAACAAACTTCCTTTAATTGTTGGAATCAAACAACAAAACAAAGTTAAAGTTTCGATTAATCAAAATCTCTAATCAAGTTTTTGACAATCTAAATCGATTAAAAATAAAACATACATAATTTTAAACCATAATAGAACTCTAATCACACTTAACATTTTTAAGGAGGAAAGAGATTCCTATACCCTACTTCCAAACTTAAATTTGTCTCCCTCACCTATAAAATTAAGGAAACCCTAATTCCCAAATAAAGTTTGTCTCCCTTACCTTAACACAAGACCACCATGAGGTATATTCCTTTGCCATGATTCTCGAACGAGGACATGACTCGGCACCCACCCAACCACAAAGACGATCTACCTTGACGCTCACCTCTGGCCGAAATAAACATTTAAAATGAAACGAAACCGCAGCAAGTGAACGTGAAATACACGTCAAACGAACATGCACGCTCTCCCTAGAATGCCCCCCCTCCGACAAAAGACAGAGAAGAAGAAGAATGAAAGAGCGAAAGCCCACTCAGCTTTAGTTGGCACCAACTCTGCGGGGGATCGGGGATTTGTCCTCAACCGTCGGATCAAGATCGCACGCACCCTGTGCGCAGGGGAGACCGTTAGGAATCCCGTCGCCATCGTGTCCGGCCGCGGGTGATGAGTCACCTCGTCGGATCCTTGAGGCGTCCGCGTTTCGAACCCCTCAACCTTGACCCGGCCCCCACTCACACACGCGAACTGAACTGGACGGACCTCGAGAATCACAGAATGATACCCTAGCCGATTCCTTTATCCGCGCCCGCCCATCTCTCCCGTAGCTTAAATCGGACGCCTTCCCTCCTATAAACGTACAGGCGCGGGAACTGCCCAAACACAACACAGCACAGCTACTTCCAGAGGCTCGATCTCTTGTTCTGAGCTTCCAGAATTCAGGGCTTCAGTGGCCGATAGAGAAGGTAAGTGCATGCTCTGTTTTCGTTTTTCTGTTCTTCTTTCTTTGATGCTGGTTTCTTTTCGTACGGCCGAGGAATTTAAACCTCATAACAGTTACAGGGGCGCTTGCTGCGGGATCCTGTGTTGAGATATCTATCCGGGATCGGTTTCCTGGTCGAGATTTATCTTAACATAGCGCGGCTTTCCTTTGTTGGAAACCCTAGGCTATTAAAATCTTGAAGTCCGATCTGGTTTTTTCGGACAGTGGATCTTACATGCAAGGAATGTTAACTTAGGATTCTGTTATGATATTTGTGAGTTCTATGCTTTTTGTTGTTGTTTCAGAGCTTTTTGTTGAGAGGGTTTTTTTTCGTCTCAATGAAGTCAGTTTACGGTTACGGGATAAACTGTATTGTAAATTCTTATGAGGTCTTCGTTATTGGGAATTTCGGTATTTATGTAGTCTAAGATTTCGTCCGTGTTGGAGAATATCCGAGTGTTTTTGTCTGATTCGATGAGGTTGCGCAAGAAGTTGCAGAGACAAGTTGCATACGTTCTTTGTATCTGGGTTCCTTACAAACATAGTGTGTATGCGTCCATTCATTTTTTGCTGCACAGAGGAATGGATGTGTATGTACGAGCTTGCATAAAGAGCTTATGGATGTTGTTTTCTGATTGGACGAGCTTGCATAAAGAGCTTATGTGGAAACAAATTTAACACGTCCTTTTTTAGTGATTCGGTATATACACAATGTGTATACGTCTGTCCATTTGCTGAGGCGTAGATGTATACACAGGGTGTGTATACGTCCATCCTATTTTATTGTTGCACTGTAATTCATGTATACACGGTGTACATACACCATTGCTTACATCCAACAGAGAATTAGGTATACACGATTGCAGGACATCCATTCTGTGTAGGAGTTGGAGCATATACAGCACACACACATCTGATCCTAGTCTGTCTTAATCTAACGCCAGACAATGCCCGTGCCATTGATCGAGGTTCGCAAGGGATTATGGGTGGTGATCAATGATTTTGCTACAAATCTAAGGCTGCCAGCACTTCCAAACATTTTGGAGGTGCTACAATTCTAATTCATGTATACACACTGTGTATGTTCATTTCAATGATTTCCAAACTCTTTGGATTTTGCTACAAATATAATTCATGTGTGTACTTACTGTATATACACCATACCTCCAGTAGGGAACCAGGTATACACAACTGTTATACATCCCCACTATGTTTAGGGGCTGGAGCATGTACAACACACACACACACATCTATTTCCAGTCTTTAAAGCCAGAGTCTCTTCATACAGATGCCTGTGCCATTCCTTTATCGGGGTTTGCAAGGAATGGCGACTGCAGATTTTTCTATAAATCTAAAGCCGCCAGCAATTCCAAACATTTTGGAGGTGCTACAAATCTAATTCATGTATACACACCGTATATATTCATTTCAATGAATTTGCTACAAATCTAAGAGCCGCCAGCAATTCCAAACATTTTGGAGGTGCTACAAATCTAATTCATGTATACACACCGTATATATTCATTTCAATGAATTTGCTACAAATTTAAGACTGCCAGCATTTCCAAACATTTTGGATTTTGCTACAAATCTAATGAATGTATATACACCATCTTTTACATCCAACAGGGAACTAGGTATACATGACTGTTATACATCCCATTCTGTTTAGGTGATGGAACATGCACACCACCGCTCACACACATACAGATCTATTTCCAGTTGATCTTTTTAACGCCAGAGTTTCTTCATGAAATGCCTGTGCCATTGCTTTATAAGTTTATTGGGACACGCAAGGGAGGATGATCAATGTCATTGCTACAAATCTAATGCTGCCAGCATTTCCAAACATTTTTGGAGGCTTGTGACCAGAAGATGTGCTTGCTATCTCAAAGCTCTCGGAATTTGCTTACCATGAAATTGGTAAACTGTCCTTGCCGGTACCTTGCTAATGCCAAAGAGCCACATACTGTAGCAGATTTCTGCATAGTGGCAGATAGTTTATACAGTCTGTTCATTGAAGTAGTTTCTTCAACGGAACTTATTCTCTATGCACTGTTGCAACTTAACAAATCAATTGTTGGTATTTTCCGAGTCATTTGCTGTGTAAAGAAATAATCTGCAGATTGGCATTTTTCAAGAGGTAAAACACTTAAAAGATTCAAATCATGATGTTTATGGAACATTTCTTAGAACTCCCTCTGAGATTTCTGAAGCTCGGACTTGGGAGTTTTAGGAAACAGAGCCTGCTGCAGGAAAATGAGCCAACGCCCAGACTCTTCTGCAGAAGAATGAAAGTTAGCACAACCAAGGCATAGTAAATCCAGTAGCAGTGCAGCAGAGACAGACTTATCAGGAGCAGACAATTGCTGTACAGTCAGTCCAGTCGTGATTCAGTGGAGAACAGTTTTAGCATCATGATAAAATTGCTTAATAATGGCAATTTGATTCATTCTGCCTTGAAAATTGACAGTGATTAGTTTGCTGAACATTGCAAACTTAGAGTTTTGATTGTCAAGCTTGACCCTTCAATTGTTAGCTGAACTCTTTTACAGAGTTTGACAGTTGAAAACTAGTAGTTTCGTTAGTCTCAAATCTCAATTATCCGTGGTATACTTGTTTCCATGTATGGCACTGATACAGACCATATGTTCACTCATAGTAATTGCTTTCCTCCAGGTTTAGATCTTGCTTTCAAAATCCTTTTTGTGGCCAGGCAAGAATCTTGTTTTCAGAATTCTATTGATCGTGCCATATTACCAAGGGCGAGACCACTTTGATGGTTTCGATTTATGGTGAAAATTTCAGTTCTTGGCAGATGTTTGCTTAGAGTTTATTTGGTAAAAAATTTCATATCCTTAATAGTTCTGAAGCTGAGCATTTTCATTTACACACATATGCAGACCCCCCCAGCTTGCAAGAAAGCACTGCTGCATTTTGATTTTATCTTCTTAAAAGAATTTTCTAGAGTGTAAAATTAGTTTTGTTCTGCCCTAACATTATCTAAAGCAAGTTGTAAGGCTTAATTTCCTCAGAATAAATTCAATACAGGCCTTGTCACCAAGATCCCAATCACAATGAAAGTAATGCCTACAGTGATTTTGTTCAAAGTGATCATGGCGTCTACTTAGCTTGCGTGTATTTTTCTGATTTTGTTCAAAGTGATCACATGATTGATTTAAACTGTTTGTTCACCTGTTTTTCTGAAAACCTCGTTGTTCATAACTAGGTGCACATGAAAGTTTCTTTGTCGTTAATTCTCCACTTTTGTACGTAAGAATCCTTAAATTGCCCATTATTGTCTGATATTCTGGTCATTTGAATATTATATGTACTGCAAAAGCCAGACTCAGGAATTACTCCGGAGCTGGCAGGGGTAAAAAAATTGGCCTTGGAAAAAACCCAGAATGGTTCATGCCCTTCAATGTCCCATTTTATGTACTAGCCATAGTTATATGTGCTGCAAAAATCAGACCCTAGTAATCACTTAGAAAGGAGAAACTCAGGAAAAAACTGGCATGGTTCAGCAAAAATATTCTAAGCATTAAAAATGCAATGTTTTTCATTTTTTTCAATTAAATGATTCTGGGTTTTATTCAAGCATAAAAAATGCAATATTTTTCATTTTTTTCAATTAAATGATTTTGGGTTTTATTAATGTATGTTTGAATCATTGGCATTTCTTCTGCTTTGCATTTAGGCTTTCATAATTTTGTATGTCTTATGCTTGGTCCAGTTATTATTCGGTTTCTTTTCCATGTCTTTACATTATATTCTTGGATTTTCCTGTCATATAAAATCTTCTTAATTTGTGGGTTGTTTTGATTGGTAAAATTCATCCAAATCTAGGTCCGAGTTCAACTGAAGCAAGGATCCATAACAGGGAGATTTGTCAAGGTGCATTGAAGTCAAGCAAAGACACTTGTTTCACAATATTCAAACATGACTCCACCTGGTGCTGAAGGTCCAAGAAATGGAGGTGAATCACGGTTTCCTCATCCACCTCTGAATGAAAGAATACTTTCATCTCTGTCACGTAGATCGGTTGCTGCTCATCCGTGGCATGATCTTGAGATTGGTAAGTGCAAAAAACCTTTTTTTCACATTATTTATTCTGTTGATAATGGCCATTATCTGGCTATTCATGCTTGTAGAGATGTACTGCATAAGCAAGGGATCATTCATGTAATATTTAACTGTAGGGAATACTTGCGTGCATAACAAAAGTACATTGATAGTGCGTTATATTGATCATCTGGCTGTGTCTGCAAAAGTTTACCTCAGTTGAGAATAGAAGGATAAAAGCATTAGCTGTGTGTGAAGGCCCTTATGTATCTGAAACCGCCCTTCCAATTTGAAGAAATTACCATTCTAACAGAGTGAATGTGATTTATAGAAAAGCTAGCCACCTATCCTTGCATGCAATTTGTCAGTAATTATTATTTGGTTTAGCAAGGGAATTTATCCATAAATGCTTTTATCTTGTGTTTTAATGGCCTTTTTACCTGGTTCAGCGACAGATTGCATCATAATACAGTCTTAGTTGTCCATATAATGTAGTAATAATTATTCTCTTAGATTTTTGCTTTGGTTTTTATGTTGGGATTATTGATATAAGTGTGGACTTGAATGTCTGGCTGCAGGACCTGGAGCCCCGTCGGTGTTCAATTGTGTAAGCATTTGGTAGCACTCTTTGATAACTATAGGACGTGCTAAAATACTTTGAAGAATAGGATAAGGCCTAAGCACACCATCAGTGTGGTTATTTTTT
The DNA here is from genome assembly GCA_001517045.1 of Pseudotsuga menziesii. NCBI lineage: Eukaryota > Viridiplantae > Streptophyta > Pinopsida > Pinales > Pinaceae > Pseudotsuga > Pseudotsuga menziesii. The sequence goes on from LPNX010972204.1 coordinate 81,820, forward strand.
ATTTAACCACTAGATCAAGGCTTGAGCACATCAATCACGCTGTTCTTTTTTTCCTTTACTCACTAGAGCTTGCTTCCACTGTTTATACATTTGACAAATTTTGCATCCTTGAAAATCTGATTGCCTCCTCCTGCCTATCATGTGTACACTTAGTCATGAGCTGGGAATGTTTTTATAAATATGGTGGAACAAGTAATTGGCTCCTTAGTATTTGCTTCCAGGCACGTGGCGAAGAGTGATTACATTTAGTTGTATAATAGGATTTCAGGTACGTGGGAAGTAAAATGGCATTCAAATAATAAAAACCCATGTTGTCATGCTCTCCTTGATTTTCCCATTTTGACCACTTTGGTCTTCTTAGTTTTGCACTTGCAGTGTTTGATATGCTTGTAAGATGAGATCATAAACTGGTTTGTATCTGTTCAGTGAATCACCATTCATGTTATGTTGGCACCTTCTTTATCTTTTCAACACATTCACATCTGCTGTTGACTTTATGATAAAGTCTTGTTAGCTTATCTACAACTTCTGAGGGCATTAGTTAGGAGCCAATACTCGCACTTATGCCACTGCAGTTGCTGTTTTACTGAGTTCATTGTAATTACACGAGGACCTTTCTTCTGGGTAAACAGGGAAGTTTTTCCACATCTTTTCTTCAAGCAATAGAATATCATGGTTTTATATTTTGATGTAGAAATATGAATTTTATCACACAACGCCATCTTACATAGATAAAAGGTGGCTAGGCATCACATTGATTGGCCTCCTTGGATATATGCATATCGCATTGAGCCTTCTGTCAGAAGACACAGCATTTTTGTCATCAAAATTGTATCAAAGAGGAGCATTTTGATATCTCATTATTATTTTGCTCTCAGTAATGTGCCCAAAAGTATGCCCTTCACATTTCTGTCCTTAAAATGATACTTTGCTTTTATGATTACTATCGCTAACCTTTTCTCACAAAGCACCAAAAGCTAGCTTCAAACAATCTCAAAATATGCATAAATCAGGGACAATTTTAATACGCTAATCCAACAATGGAACTCTAGCACCATGTTTTCTTTCCTAAAGCTTTCTATAATATGGTTTCTGGTTTCCTAAACAATGATGAGCTTATTGTAGTCGTGACAATTATATCTTTAATCTTTTACATCATTGACATTTGAAATTATATTACGCTAAGGATTCCAATATTCATTCTTAACCTTTTTCAGGTTACAAGGACCACAATCAGGCATGACCATATATTATATTATCAAGTCCATGATTTCATTTCTCTTCCTCTTTATCATTTTTTGTACGTTGTACATGCTTGTTTTCTAAGAAAACAATTCTTAAGCTTTCCATTTTGAGCATAGTTGCTGCATGTAAGTATTGAAGTGCGTTGACCTGAAATGTTCATATTTAATCAGTGATTAAAAAACTATCATCCTTTTTTTTTGAGGAGGATAAAATGTTTGACATTCAGGTTGTGGAAATTGGGAAAGGAAGCAAGGTGAAGTATGAACTGGACAAAAAAACTGGTCTGATCAAGGTAAGCTTTATTTATTTTGAGCCTTCAAAAGTTTTATTTCTAATCAAGTGCCCTTTCTGTAAGTAGGTTTTTTGTTAGGTACCATATTTTAGGTAAATTTTTAAATTCATGATTTTATTTTGGAATGTATAATTGCAGGTAGATCGAATTTTGTACTCGTCGGTAGTTTATCCTCATAATTATGGTTTCATTCCACGTACCCTGTGCGAGGATAATGATCCATTGGATGTGCTGGTCCTCATGCAGGTAGTATCCCTCCATAAAATTGTGAATTTTGCAAGTTTTTGCATTTCCTGTATCTATATATTCATGTATTTCCCAAGTACATTAAGTGGTTTTTGCTGGTACATTTTAGATTGTTTTGGAAGCTCTCAATTGCAGTATCATAATTTGTTGCCCCCTTGCTGTCTCAGACATTTTAAAAAAATTCGTTATGTGTGTATGTTTATGCGTATCTTGTTTTGCCTTTACAAATGAGTGCAGAGTTCATCGAGGATGAGCTATTCCGTAGATGTTGGTTGAATGCTTGTTATTAAGAGGATATTATGCTTTTTGGAAAAATTGCAGGAACCTATTTATCCAGGATGCTTTCTCCGGGCTAGAGCCATTGGTGTGATGCCTATGATTGATCAGGTGTGTACAAGTTACTTTGCTTAGAAATCAACTTTATTGGAGGTTGAAATCTAGCAGATGTTTTGAAGATGGAATAATGGGTTTTCCAAATATGTTGAATTAATCACTTGATGCTTGATGGGTTCCTTTCTGTCCTTTTTCATACACTCTTCGCAAAGGGTGCATTTGCACAGTAATATTTAGTTTCCTTTTCTATGTCAGGGAGAAAAGGATGATAAGATAATTGCTGTGTGTGCTGATGACCCCGAGTACCGCCATTACACAGACATTAAGGAGCTTCCTCCACATCGTTTAGCAGAAATTCGACGCTTCTTTGAAGATTGTATCCTTTTGTATTTAAATTTCTAACATGTCTGACCATGTATTTGTTCTTCGTAGTGATCAATCAGAGTATCTATTCGTTCTTTTTTAAGTTCCAAGTTATAGGTCTCGTTTGATATGCTTCGTCAGGCCTTTATACGTTCCAGCCTAGGTGTTATTTTCTTGACAGCATCCAGACAAGAAAAATGAAAACAAAGAAGTCGCTGTGAATGATTTCCTTCCCGCATCTACTGCTGTTGATGTTATCCAACACTCAATGTAAGCAAGCTTCAAACTTCATTGTTTTTTGGTACTCAAAAGAACATGCTATTTTTCAGTTATGCTTTTACTAGAGAACAGGCGAGATTTAAGCTTTACATGTATCTATCTTATCTTGACAGGGACTTGTATGCTACATACATTGTCGAAAGTTTACGACGATGAAAAGTGGCGACAATGAATGAAAAGTGCAACTGCTTTTGCTCTGGAAAAGCAGAATTCGAAGATGTGCAAATAAATAGTGCTATTAAAGTTAGGGATTGTTTATCCTACTGTTGGTTAAACAAGGCAATACCCCACCTGTATCGCCTTAAAATTTTGAGAATGGTTAAATGTCAGGGATACTTGTTGATAGGTTGCTTACTTTTTTCGAAAATGTTTCTGGCTTATGATGAATGTAGTGTATAATCTATTTTTTTGGTATGGAAGCTTATTACATTTCCCCATGTTGGACAGAGCAAGTCAATCCAACATGACGGGCTTCCGGACAGATGTTTTCAAATAGCTTTGATATGGATGTACTTGGCTCTGACGATGTGTTTTCAAAACAGAAAACAGTGTGTCATTTTATGTGCATTTGGATTGTATGTTATCTCATTTTTCTGCTGTTTTGTCACACGATGCATTGCATTTGCCTTTCATAGAATAAAATCAATCAGTATTTTATCCCGAGGATGCAGCTGAATGCTTGCTTGCATAAACTTCAGCTTTGATCCTATACAAAAGAAACACCAAAATACTAAAACATTTTAGCAGATAGTAGAATTTAATGCAGCGTGTTTATTAGATATTTAAAATTTTGAAGGTATGAAATAACTAAAAAAATCTTTAATATTTAATAAAATACTAAAATACTAAATAATGCTATATTTCCATGTTAATTATTAATTAATTGAAGATGCTAGAAATACAACACATAAAAGATACACGTGAAAACACATAAAAATACTTGCAACACAGAGATTATTAAAAAATTAGTATTAAAAAATAATTAAAAACATATAATATGTTAGAGATTTTAAAATTAGTATTAAAGGATATATAACAAGTTAAAGGTAATCAAAAATTAGAAAAAAATTCAATAATATTGTGAATGTTAAAAATAACCTTTGTTTTTATAAAAGATGATTAAAAATACAACATACGAAAATAAACTTAAAAACACATAACATATTAAAAGATACTTGAAAATTAAATTTAAAACCATATATATTAAAAGATACTTAAAAATTAAATTTAAAACCATATATATTAAAAGATACTTAAAAATTAAATTTAAAACCATATATATTAAAAGATATTCATATATATATATATTTACAAATTAAAAAAATAAGATTAATATGGTTTATGTCAAAATAATTATTTAATTTAATTATAAAATAATAAAATGTCAAATATCTTTTCTACTAATTAATTATCAATTTCTTTTAATTGATTTATAAATACTTTTAATTGATTTATAAAATGATTTTATTTATTTATTACAAATTATGTACTATAATTATTATTTTGATTCTATATATTATGCATTATAAAAAAGGATTTTTTATAAGGATATTATTTTAATTTTTCTCATGGAATGAATTATGGAAATCAGTTTGAGGTAAATCATCAATCCGAATACATTTTAACTTTAAAGGATTAAGACTTTCTAACCCCAATTATCTAACCTTGAGGGGATTGAGACTATTAACTTTGAGATGATTAGGAGGCCCCTTTTTGTAGGAAGAGATGTCATGTATGGCTCATGACAATTTGAATTAACCTTTCTAAGAATATTGTTTAACTTGTAGAGATTTGTATAAATTATACAATTTTTATTAGAGAACTCAACTCAATTTATAATTAATAATATTCTATTTTTTAAGTTTAATTTCTATTGAACAATTCAAAGATATTAACAAATACATGATTGCTTTTTTAGTACTTTTTGTAGGAAGAGATGTCATGTATGGCTCATGGCAATTTGAACTAACCCTTCTAAGTATATTGTTTAACTTGTAGAGATTTGTATAAATTAAACAATTTTTATTAGAGAATTAAACTCAGTTTATAATTAAAAATATTCTATTTTTTAAGTTTCATTTCTATTGAACAATTCAATGATATTAACAAATACATGATTACTTTTTAAGTTAAAAATTGTCACCGTGTTTAATATAATTAAGTTGATGTCTTATTACAACTTTGGCAAAAGTCTTCAATTTGTAGGACTTTACTCTTGAACATGTAATTATTATGCCATTATTGACTGCGATTCATGGATTTGATTGTATTGTGTAATATGAAAAATGCCTTAAGCATTTAATCATTCAATCAATAGCGATTGCCATTCTTGGACTTGATTGTATTGTGTAACAAAAGAAAGATGGCTAATGTGTTCTTTTAAACTAAGATTGTTTTGAGTTTTTTTGTTTTGTTTTTTATTTCATGAAAAATAATTTTACTTTTTTGAAGTATATGTAGAGGTGGAAACATTATACATAAGTATAAATCGGCGAGTTGGTTAAAAAAACTGCATGGTCCAAAAAAAGTACCGGAACCATAGTACATACCATAGAAGCTAGTGGACTGGTCACAAAAGAGAAGTGGCAGGATAGTAAAAAAAAAAATGCCAATAGTTGGCCAAGGCAAGTCGAAATGATAAGCCCGAAAAAGGAAATTCCAACAAGGATGAACAAAGACCAAAGCTCCACCCAAAAACTCAGGAAAAGATAGTTTGGATGCTGCCATCTGTAATGAGAGAGCCTGCAGACCATAGCTCACAGAAAATAAAACCTTAAACAGCCAAAAGTGCTTGCTTAGACAACATATCAGCCTGTGCATTCTGCTCCTTGAAGATATGAGAAAAAGAAATGTTTGTGACACATTCCTCTTCCATTGGAGTCTTTAGTTCATAAAGAACTTACCTCTTGAACATTTGGTAATATTGGCAATAGTGATTGCCATCAATGGTTTTGATTTTGGCAATAGTGTGCAACATATGAAAGATTCCTTGAACATTTAATTACCAATGGTGGTTGTCATCCATGAATTTGATTGTTGTGCAACAAATGAAAGTTTGATTGCTATGCAATAAATGAAAGATGTCTAACGCTTTCTATTCAAACTAAGATCGATTTTAGTTTATGTATGACAACCCTCTTTCTCGAATTTTGTATGTAGTCTAATATGGTTTAGGTAAACAAAACTTAAAGAGCACCCTTCAATGTGTCGAGTCAAGAGTCATAGCTATGCTATGCTATAAGGGAATTAGACCACCCCAGAGGTGGATGGGTAGTGTGCTAGACCACTATTTGAGCATCTTTAATTGCCTAAGCTCCAGTTCTTCTCTAATTTGTTTAACCATGTGTTTGGGTGTTGTCTAAAGAAAGAACACAAGAGAGATAGGTTGTGCATAGTGAAAATAGAGATGAACGAGGTCAGATTTGAAAGCTTAAAAGTGTAGGGTGACATCTCATTCGATGATTAAGAAGGGGATTAACAAATAATTGAGGTGCTCTGTGACCCAATATGGGGGAGACATCAACTTCTTGAGGTGTAATTTTTTTTTTGCATGTAAAAAATTTACACCTCAAGAAGTTGGATCCCTCTCGATGCTTGATAAATCTAGGTTTAAGATGGATTTATGTTGATTGCTAGGGTATAATGGAAGGCACCAAATTGAATGTACCATCCCATTAGGAAAATTTATTGCCATATCTAATTATCAAAGAATATAGATCTCACTTAATGGAAACAACGAAACGATGTTCTCATGATGAAATGGTGTTCGTTAAGCTTTTTGTATATATATGCTCTCTTTCATGAGAGATCATGATAGTTTAGATTAGCATAATTTACATAGCATTAACATAATAAACTTTAAAGCGCTAGTAGAACTGAGATTTTATGTTAAAGAATTTTAGGATAAAATGCCCAAAGATTAAAGTCATAGTTGTGGTTATATACTTCTTTATTAGAAAACATGAAATTTAAATTGAAAATTTAAAGTAGTGGGTTTCTTTTTGTGTTGAGAATTGTCATTTGTAATTTGCATATTAACCTTTTGGTGGGTATAAGGCTCATTTTCAATGAAAGTAAATTGTTGGTGACTTGGTTCATCATCCAATAAGAGAACTCTATTAACAAGAATGTTATGTGCAATGTTACAACTCTCTCCTGCACTAGGGGTTGTTTCATTAAGAAAAACAAAGTCACTTGTTTCAATGCAACCAAGTTAACTATCAAATGAAAGAAGGGTTTATAAGTAAAGAGCAAGATACATACCTATATGGTGCTCCTTGAATGGTCTTCAATCTAGATGCTTGAGTTGGAGAAGCACAAGGCAATTAAATAAATTGAATCTATTGTCTCTTGCACTAGGGGTTGTTTCATTGAGGAAAAGAAAGTCACATGGATCATTTTACTCTACTAGCCAAGCAAGTAAACTATTAAATAAAAGAAGGGTCCATAAGCAAAGAGCAAGAGACATGACTATATGGTGCTCCTTGAATGGTCTTCAATTTGGATGGTTGAGTTGGAGATGGTGCTCCAACTAGAGGCATTCTTTTTGAGAAAGGTGGTGAGGGGAGCTGTAATTTTACCATACTTGTGGACAAACTTCCTGTAGCAATCTATGACACCAAGAAAATTGTATAAAATTTTGAAGGTCTTGGGGTGAGGCCAATATGCCATTGCCTCAATTTTCTTAGTATCAACATGTACACCCTCCTCACTAAACACGTGTCCCAAATATTCTACTTTTGGAACACCCAAAAACACATTTAGAATGTTAAATAATAATAGTTGATCATAGAGGAATTGTAAAACTTGATCCACATGTGCCACCCAAGTTTTTTCGTAGACCAAGGTGTCAACAAAGAAGGCCATGACAAAATGAAGGGGTGTAAATATGTGTTTTATTAGGCTTTGAAAAGTGGAAGGTGCATTGCAAATACTGAAAGGCATCACCAAAAACTTGTAATCACCTTTGTGAGTATAAAAAGAAGTCTTTGGAATATCTACCGCATTCATGCGAATTTAGTGAGAATAGGAGCATAGATTAGCTTTGGTGAAGAACCGAGGGCCATGCATCTCATTTAAGATACCATTAACGATTAGAATTGGAAATTTATATTTGATGGTCAAGTTGTTAAGAGCTCTAAAATCAAGACACATGCATGAAGTGCCTTCCTTTTTAAGAACAATGATGTTTGGAGAAGAGTAGGGCCAACATTCACATGGATGATATCTGCAACTAATAGCTCCTAAACATTCTTTTCTATTTTATCATTTTGGCTAATAGGATAGTGATACAAACACATATTGCATGATAGACTACTTAGTAGCAATTGGATACTTATTGGTGCTTGACCAAAACTAACTGCAAACCTAGATGAACTAGCCAAGAAGCATCCTTAAAGGCTTCAATAACATGGAATTGTGTCATAATGCCATAATGACCCTTTTTTAGGAACTTTTTCATATGTTTTTGACTATTTTTGGAAAGCCTACTTTGAAACCTTCGAGTACGTAGGAATGTGATATCCTTCTTGAAACTTATGTATAATTATAGGAAATCCATGATGATGGGGCCTAATGCTCTCAACTGTGAAACACTCAAAACAATATCTTAACCTCCCATTTCAATGCCAAACGTGTGAGTTTTAAGGGAATATTCACCCATTTGAAGTTTCACATTTTCACACTTGTTGCAACATTTTAAAGATCCCTCATTCATAATCGTAATATAAAAGTTGTTAAAAACATGGATATAACAATGTGTTTCTTGGGCAATGTGGCATTGAATGAGATTATAGATGTTTCTATTGTCCATTAAGACAATGACTTCTAATTATTAATATAGCCAACCAACTTCTACGTTTGAGGAGAGTAAATACTAGTCAAAGCACGAAGAGATATTTGAGGCTCTTCACCCTATTAGTCAAGAGGAGGAACTTTCTTGGTGGGGGGAGTGACTATCTCTAGAGTTCCACCATCAACTTCATCCTTATAAATGACCTTAAATAATTTTTATTCCTTACAATTTTAACAAAATATTTTTCATCATAGCTATAACATAGACCCTTGAGTTGGTGTTCTATTATTTTGGCTTGTGTCAACGTGTGGACCTTAAGGGGTGGAACAAGATGTTGAGGAGCCACCACATTTAGGTGTGGATGGGGAACAAAATTGGGGAGTTTGGACTAGGCATAGGATACAACTTGTGCAGACACGAGTGATTTGAGCGGCCTCCAACTAAGTTGTATGGTGGTTCATTTCCAGTTGGGATTTGATTTCTCCAAGGGAACTAATAAAACATTGTTAAAAAAAGCATCAATCAAAATTTTCATTCTAACAACCAAATGCTCAGAAGCATTAATATATTCTTCCACTATGTCGATTGGGTACAATTTAGTAAGTTGGTCCAAAAAATTAGTATCTTGGATAAAGTGAGCAAACAAGGCTTTCACAAATTGCTTCCATGTAACGAACCTTGAAGAAGCTTTATTATGCCATTGCCACCACTATCAATGTTCCCTATCCAAATACAATACATGATTGCAAAGTTCCAATATGTCATTTTCTATGACATTAAGGGAAAATCAATGCTCCATTTTGTCAACCCAACTATTTGGATTTGATCCATTAAACTTACTTAGATCAATATTAGGGAAGCATGTCCTTAGATTATGGGAACAATCAGAAATGAGTTGTCATTATTGTAACCTCTTTCCTTAAAGTGCTTACCCTTATGAGATCCTTCACTTGAGACATTTCTAGCCTCATCATGCTTACCCTCCAACTTCTCAATCCTGTCAAACTGAATGTTGACTTATGCTATGAGGGAATACATGTTGGTCTCAATTGTGTTGATTGATTGGGTGAGAGTGATGATGGACTGTGAGATAGACTAAGCCATTTTATTTACATCCTCCATGGATGACATGTTGTAGGTGTGTCATAAGATGATGGGGTCCATTGGAGAGGTAATCTAAGAGCTAGCCCAACATGATCAGTGTCTTGAGAGGAATCTATTGAGATGAGTTACAAGCAATTGTATTGGTGGGCCCGCCAAAAGAAATTACTATAGAATGACATCATGGCAATCAACATCATGCAAGGAGTATTTTGACTTAGATCTCCTACAATGGTATTGAAGGGCATCATATTTTTTTTCTAATATATATTTCTAGTGGGATTGTTAATCCATTTTGAGTATTACTGCGCTAATGAAATTTTCTAATTCTTAATATGGAAAATTATGTAGGAATTTCACTACCTATATCGTAGAAGTGCTATAGCTCTTTGATATACCAAAGAGTCTGTAACAATAATATTTAGTCAAATATTTCATGGCACTAACTAAGAAAGATAGATCATACCCTTAGCCATACTATCCGATTCCCTATTATGCAAAACTAGGCTCCCTGAGCATTGTTCTCAGTGTACTAGAACAACAAGATGGATTCCATAATCATGCGGGGATGATTTTTGGGTGTGCCTATGGGAATTCCAATATACCCAAGGGTACATGAAATCCAAATTTGTATACAAGTGTTTTCCAATGCAATACTACTCAAAGGGGCACCAACAAAGGTTACAAGGGTGTTCAACCCAGTGAGACCACTTTTATTGTTTGTGTGTATTCTTCCCTAACCGCAAGTTTACCCATTGAATGGCATATATTTATGTTATTTGAAGATGTTGGGACATGTCTCTAGGCTTCTTTTATCTAAAATTAGAGCATGCATTGGCACAAGAAAGTAATCTAATACCACTTGTGATGTTCCTTGTTAGTTGAAACATAATATTCACAACAAAAATAAACAAGAATATAGTGTAAAAAGAAAACAACATAACCAATATTAGAACTGAGAGCAATTTTCACTCGCCTCTTCGAGAGGGAAAACTCCAACTGGGAAGAGCTCCAAATACAACAATATTCAATTGCAACTGATTACATTGCTTCTACTTCTATATATTGTTTCTAATTGAACAAAACATAAACCACCTAACAGACCTCCATTAATTAGGATTCGACCACTAACTAGTGGAACATCTTTAAGGAGGCCGCTAAAATGATTGATTTCATACTCTATTACCTTGTGGGCCTTATTTAATAAATATTTCCCTAGTATATTAAGTAACTAGGGGAGTTAGGATGGGACCTTAACATAATCCAATGCTCTTTCAATGTCTTATTGTCAATGGGAACTCACTCCTCAACCCCTTTAGAAGCAAGAGCATAATAGGTGCAAAGTGGTCAATCCAAGAGAATTCAACTACATGTCCTCACAACACACAAAAGGAGATCCATAACAATATGTAGAAGAGGCATTTTTGTAGATGAATGATCCCCTTAATTTTTTTTTAAGGGAACGATATTTTGTGCTTTGAGGGAAATCCCTTTGATCAAATTTGAAAGTATCAAACATGATCTGCTTCCTGTGATACAAATTGAATTTATCAACATTGCTTAGGTTGTGACCTATTTTTAGTGCAATTTGGGATTTCAATGGAAAAGACACAAGGGTCATTTTAACCAAGGAAGTTGGAATTTTGTTGCATGTATAATAAATTCAGATGTTAATAGTTTCTAGTCCATGAAGGAATTTCATGTTAAATGCTTCATCATTTTTCTAATAAATATCACCATCCAAGACTTTGATTGTATAGTACAACTGATGCAAGGTGCTTAACTCCTTCTGTTCAACGTAGGCCTATATTTGAGTCTTTCCTCACCCTTCTTCTCGATGGAAATTTTGAACAACTATCTTAAATGAATCTAAGTTTCTCTCATTACATAATAATATATATGTAACTATTAGAGCACCTCTTAAAGTGTCATCTTGAGAGGCATGACTATGTTTCTCCATAAAGGAATCAAACCACCCGCTAGAGTTGAAGGGCTTAATGCTTGACCACTTGTTTCAAATTAAGCATGTTCAATTACATAAACTCTATTTCTTGGTTAACTTCTTTGACTAGGTGCTTGGGTATATTCCATCATAAAATGTAGAAAGCAAAAGAGAGAGGTTGTTAGAGTGAAAATTGTTGATGCTCAAAACAACATGGTTCATGCAACAACATCAGAAAGCACCCTTGGAGAGTTGTTCAAGGGGAGGATGGGGATGGAACCCCAAGTTGTGTTTAGAGCCCCCATATAGATACGATTCAAAGAGTTAATCAAAGGCATTAAGCTCATAGATGGATGAAAGTGGGATAAAAAATGTGTTGATGAATGCAAGAAGCTTTCAAAACAAAATTTAAGTCCATTAATCAAAATAAATGAATCCTACCGAACTATGGATGCTTTAATTTCAAAAATACAAAATGATTAGATAACTAAAGACTAAAAAATCAATAATAAAATATTTACAAGTATGCAAGCAAGCTATAAAGTAGATTTCAAAGAGAAAGTAAAAGTTAGTCCTAGGTAGAAAAATACATGAACACTAAATAATTCTCACGAGTATGTAAATAAAGTTGCCACATTACATTTGCAAAGAGAAATATTTTATTTAATGAATTTTAAAATTAAAATGGCACACCAAAGTACGAGTTTATTAATGAATTAACTAATGCATAAATCAATCAAGAATTTGGCGTGTGAAGCGTTATGGAATGATAATTCATATTCTCCGTATATGACTAACGTCATTTAACGACATGCAAAAATAAATTTGCCATTACATTTAGATATGCAATTTTTAAATACAATCTAATATCTCATATTATTAATGCATGTTGATATTTGTACTTAGGAAAGTGTCCCCTAGTGAGTTTTTGCCTATGTCACTTAAAAAACAATATGATTTGAGATGAGTTTTTAATTTTTACTTTAGTGGTTAAAGTGACTTTTTGGAAAAAAGTAATTTTAAGTTGAGTGAAATTAAATTTGGAGAGAAATAAAGTGCACATTATTTCTCATTCATTGATCTAAGCCATTGTGGGCCCTTGGATTAGATGACCATTAAAATTCTTCATTAGACACCAAACAGGAAAGGGAAGGCATGAGGGACTCATTCTTTTTTTTCCCATGAGCGTTAGAGAGTTGAGAAAAATGATAAATCACAAAATGAGAGATATCAGCAGTGGGCATGATTCCCAATGACCATACAACAACATTAAGGGCATTTATGTATAGCACGAATCCCATTTTGTTTTTTGGGCACAAAAATTGAGGTATTGTCAACGACCCGGTTTGTAGGTTGTTGTATAAAACTACAAGGCAATCAGTAGAAGGAAAAAGTCCAAACAGAAAGGTTTTGAATCAATCCCACGCAGAGACGATCCTATCCCCGATTTGTTTGGGATGAACAATTCCTATGGATATAAGGCCTCCACTGGCACTAGGGTTTGTCAGATCAAGTATGATCTGATTTTAAGGAAAGGCTCAAAGTAGCCACTTCCTAATAACTACCTGTTTAAGAACACTTAAACACGGTGAAACATGGAATTGAAATTGGATAATTGTAGAAAACACAAAAGGTAAAAGGATTTGAATGCTTAACATACAAACATGCAGGTTAAGATTAGTTCCCTCAACCAACTTCAAATAAATCTTAAACAAAATATTGCAAAGCTTTATCTAAATATCGTAAATATATAACCTATCCAAGAGGTAATACTAATTAACAAACTAGTACCAGAGATTAATTTCTAGTTATCAACACCAAAATATACCACATAAATCAAACAAATACATTCATTCGAAATACATACAACACGTCAACCATGTAATGAAAAATTAGGACATAGATCAACACATTAATAGGCACCACTGATAATTAGAAAGCCATAAAAATAGAAGAATGACTAGAACTCATTAAAAACATTTAACGAATCAACCATGAAACATAGCCTAAAATGACTGCAATTTTATTAACTTGTAAAACATTACACAGTACAAAAATCACAAACTTTCCTAAAATGTAACTTAGTAGTTTGTCCTTTGATGTGCTCCTAGGCTTAATCTCCAACCCCCCCTTTCCCTTTAAATAATATTGTAAAGTATTACAAAAAAGGAAAATTCCCAAGATGTGAGATTACAAAATCAAACAGTTTAGGTTTGGCCAAGGGTGGAATGCGACTTGGCATCTAAGTCCATCAGAAGATCAATGTCCTGATATTTGTCCTGTTCAAGGTGTACTTCTGTTCTCAAGATCTGGGATGCGATCTCCTTCTTTTTGACTTTCCTTCACTCCCCAAGATACACCTGTATCCTTACCATTGCAGAATTAGGTGTCTCAATCGAGCTCGTAATCTCCTGCAAAGTAAGCTGGTTCACACCTTTAATTTTCTCCTTAGCTGCAGTAAAGTTTCGTTCAACCTCTTCTAATTTTAGTTTGGGAGAAACTGCCTGGTTGATCGGATCTAGCAAAGGAAACCCCAAGAAACTGAGCAAAACATCAGTAGCTATCCACCTACGCTTGCATGCCACCTATCCATCTTGGATGATGGACTCTACTGCATCGCAATTGCATTCCTAAGTTTCGATTGTGACTTCGGTTTTCTTAGCCTGAAGTTTGTCCAAGATTGACAAATCCTCTGGTTTATCTCTGATGTGTGTTTTCCAACCTATTACATCCTCAAATGCCTTAATTGTTGTAGTTTTTCAAGTACGGTGATCATGTAGGACCTCTGACAATTCTTCAAATGAGTTGTACAGTTCTTGCATTTCACTAAACCCTGTATACTAACTGATCATAGCTTGATAATATTGATCATTGACCCTACAAGCTAGCTCTTTGAATTATTCAGCTGTTAATGTGGAAAATGATGAGGCAACTGAAGATAACTGTGATTCCTTGAGCTGTTGCTCGAGGGTAGCATTCTTTTAGCTTGTTGTTGATTTAGGAGCTCTGATTTCTCAAGATGATCCTTGAGATGATCAATTTTTTTCTGCAATTGTTTTTGTTTATCTTCATGCTCTTGTTTGAGTACCCAAACCTCCTTTTGATGACGTGCCTCAGTTGCTTCTAGATCCTCTTTGGCTTTCTACAGTTCTTATTCTTTGTCTAGGAGATATTTATTTAGTAGTGACACTGAATCATAATTTTCTCTTGTGAAAGCTCCCATGGCAGCTGCTGTATCCAATGCTCCTTTCTTAACATTAGGGGCATTAGTTCTCCAGACAAATTGATTAAGGGAAGACACTTGTTTGAGAGTGCTTGCCTTTGTCCTCGTTACTCCTTTTTTCGTTATCGCCTTGTATTTTTTGCTCCAAAAATATTTCCCTAAGGAAACAACAACATCCTCTCCAAAATATGCCATCTCCTCTGAAGCTGAAAGGGTTTCCTTTTGAGGGGTGGTCGATGGCTCAGATTGTGATTGAGATACAGATATTTCTACACTAGTGGGAGAAATGTCCAATGGGGAAGTAGGGAGAATAGATATAAGGGAAGAGGAAGAGGTGTGAATAGGGATATCAACTTGTGAAGAAGGGATTGTAGAGATGGAAGGGATTTCTACTTGGGAAAATTGAATATGCGAAGATGTGGGGGGAGAATGGGGTGTATGGGGAATTGATGAAACAAGTGGAGAAGAAGGGGGGATCACGGACTAGGCACTTCTGCTAATACTAATGGGTCTCTAGAGGTGTCCTCAAGAATAGGTTTTAAATTCACATGAGAAAAAGAATACTGAGGAAATAAAGCATCAAACAGACCTGCTGAAAACTATGCATCAGGGACAGAAGATATCATGGAGGTGAGGATATTAACAGGGCAAGAGGGAGTTCCAACTTCCTCCTCCAGGTCACTGTGAATTTCATGTATCTCGATTTCAGGCTGAGGTGGAGGTTCAACCTGTTGGACCTGAGGGACCTGCAAAGGCACTTGTTCTTGAAGAGTGAGTGCAGCTATCTGTGCTGGTTGTTCCTCCTTGAGCACTTGCTGAGGTATGTGCTCAATTTGAGCCACTAGTGCTCGTGGTACTTGTGCTTGCCGGGGAACAATCTAAGTTCTTTGTTTCTTAGGCTGAGGTTCAACCTCTTCTACCTATGACTGGAGCTGAGAACTGAGCTTGACTAAATTCTATTTAAATTCTGCCCCTCTATGCAGGGCTTCCATCTCTTGTGTAACATGAGTGCTCCCAAGGGTTTCCATGACATATTTGCCCTTATATTTGGACCGAGGGATTGAGGCAGAAGAAGAAGTTGCTGCTTGCTGCTGTCTTGCTTCTCTCTCCATATTTTCCTTGTGAACTTTTTCCCTGTGCATCGAACCTCAATTTCATGAAGTGAATGGTAGACTGCTTCAAATCCTTCTGATATTTAAAAACACGCGCCTTTACTTTTGGATCAGTGATGTTCTCCAACGCTTAACGAAAATCGATGATTTCCCTATACATGGAGTCATCTGGTAAATCCTCATGTGTGTAATGGAACTTAGCCCTTTCTTGTGCAAAGAGGCTAGCCAGATAAGCATTGGGATCATGCATTCTTTTAGGGGCTTCACCAAAGTTCATAGTTGTGATCTCCTTACCCAACACATCTGTGTGGGTAGAATTATGTAGGACCAAAGAATTTGAAGTTAGTGGGAACTTAGGCCAACATTTCCTTTTGTGTTTTGCTAATGTTGGGAAGGTGCCATCAATGACTGTCTGAAAAGAAAATTCCTACAAAACCATGCGTCCTGGGAAAATGATTGGCAATAAATAGACCGTGTTGCTTCTCCAAATCCTGAAATAGGAGAAAAATTCTCCAACATACCAATCCCCATGTAAAGTAATCAAATCCATGGTTCTTTGTGAATATGACGGGGCGTCGGCCTGGAATATCTTATGGTACATAGACCCCAAGAAAATGTCGCAAATATCATATACCCGAGGAACAAAATTATCCTCCCACATGTAAGAACAATAAATATGGACAATCGGGGAATTCTTCTGCCAATTGCAACACAGGGTGGGAAATGCAGAGGTTGCGCATAAAACTTCCATTACGTACGCTGACATGTAAACTTTTGGTTTTTGTTTGCTGCGGCCTTTTGATATTTATCAATCTCTTCCTGCAAGTTTACAGACAAAATTTGAGCCCAATTGAAATACTCACCTGTATGTAGAATGCGGTGAGTTGCTGGCACCCATTCGACTTTGAATAATGTGCAATTTTCCTCACCATATAACCAAAAGAACATGGCTGCAAGCAGTTAATATGGTTCCCTAAACCATGAAATAGGGTAAGCATTACCTGGTCGAGGGATAAACAGAGTAGGATTCTCCATCCATGATTTCACCACTTCTTCATAATTAAAATGGGAGGTTGCTTCATTGAGGAATTTACGGCTCAGGTGTTGTTTTGGGGGTCCAAGTGCGTAAGCCTTGGAAAAAGTTTCAGTGATGAATGCAGCCAGAAAAGTACCAATATGGTCATTGAAAAATTGGTCTTTAGGGTTGGCATGGTCCTGTTCCCACTTCACCGGGTCTGTGTAAGGAATAAACGGTGGTCTAGAGGTAATAAGATGGAGTTGTAAGCTACGAATGTTGATAAAAGCAGGTTGGTAATGTGGCACAGTCAATAAATCATCGTGATCAAAGATAGAGTATATCGTTAACCAATCCAAATGCAGGTTATTAGAAATATGCCCACTAGTGTGCGTGAAGATTCTGATGTTTGGGTATTTGAACTTCTGTTCTTGCATAGATGTCTTTGATTTTGTGTTTATAGGCACGAGAGACACCATTTTTGCTCGAAATTTGGCAACCATGGTAAAAAACTCACTACACTGTAAAGAAGAATAACATAATAAATGATTGTGAAAGTTAAATTACTGGTATAAAGTTTTAAAAACCAGGGAAACTTTGAGCTTGAGTGAGATAGGAGCGTAATAAAAATCTCTAGGTATAGTAAAAACGTAGGTAAAAATGGTTAAAAACCCTCACGAAATGAACAGACTAAATAGACAAAGTCTCAACGACAAAACATATCTAGACCATAGATCTAGCATAAATAAATGACTAAGACAAAGGCGTGAAACTCAAAAATTAGAAACAAAAAGTTTTGAAAGTTGGCATTTCTACCTTCCGCATCCCACACAACAGAAATCAGAAGTCGAAAAGAGACTTATTCGAACGCAAAAACAAGTTGAGGTTCCGCATTCCACACAGCATAAAATGGAAAGAATTTTATTTGAAAATGAAAAACTATTAAAGTTTCACATTCTGCATTCCGCATATGCGGAAAGCAGAAAGCGGAAAGGAAAACATGAAATCACGAAGAGAGAAGAAACATAAAGTTCCGATTTCTGGATTCTTCATAGGCGAAAAACATAAGTCAAAAAATTAAGAAAAACAAAAATGCGACAAAGGAATTTTCTGGCTTCCCATTTTGCATAGCGGAAAGCGGGAGTTGAAAGGGATAAAAAGGTTTTATTTGCAAACATGTAAGTCCATATTTTTGCATTCCACAGTACAGAAAATGAAAGTCAGAAAGATGACCCTTTATTAAGAAAAAAATGACAATTCCGCAATCCACATGGGCGGAAGGCGAAAATCGGAAAAGGAATACCCCCAATGAATTGAAAAACACGGATTCCCGCATTCTGCATAGAGGAAAGCGGAGTATGGAGGGAGGAAGTGGCCAAAAAATGATACTTATGAAGAAAAGGGGCTTCTGAAACCCATAAAATCCCAAACAACAAGGCTAAGGAGAAAATTTTATTAAATCAAAACATCATACTTACAGCTTGAAAGTTGCCATAAGGAAAATATGGCTTGAAAATCAGTTTAAAATTTTAACGGGGGCTCCCATTTTGATGACTCAAAATGGGATCTGTTGCAGCCAGCAACAAATGGAAAATCACTGGGAAAAGCAGTTATCTCTATACACTTCTACATGAAATTCCAAAGAAAAGATGTCAGTATAAAGATGTTGAATTCAAAATCAAACAACAAACCCTATAAAAATACAACCAGATCTAGTAGAGGAAAATATACAATTGATATCTTACAAATCCATAATCATTGATAATGATACTCAACAAATGAACAAGCCAAAAAAGTGCTAAAATATTCCTACAAACAAATGCCAGTGATGGGGCAGTTATAGATAAGCCTCGGGTAGAAACCTCGAATCTATGTCATGATCTTCAAATTGTCAATCACCTTGAATATGGGTTTTATTATGGATATTTACAACGATATATATATATATATATATATATNAGGTGTTACCTGGAAACTGAACAAGCTAGCTCTGTCAAGAGACTCGCCTTCTATTTTTTACACCAAAATCAATTACCATGGCCTGGTAACCACCTATTAGTAATTTCAGTCCAAGTAATATCTATGAACATGGTTAGGTTGGCTTATGATAATACCCCCCGTCCTTGAACACAAGGAGCTGTATCTTAAATAATAAAAAAATAATTTACAAATGCAAACTGCAAGCCATTACCCTGGCTTGAGAACCAGCTGATGGTAATGTCATTTACTGAGCATGTCTATGAACATTATAGGATGGCTTGTGATAAGACCCCCTATCTTGCAACTTACACTTATTGAGGTATTTTTATTTATTACAAGGTGATTGAGGTGAGAACAGAAGAGACCAAAGGTTAGAGAAGCTATTATGGATGTACTGCCAACAATCACGAGAACATCAGGAGAGAATACAAAAGTGATCTTAGAAGCTCAATCATCATTATGAGGAAAGATAAAGATAATGATTATTGGAAACGTGGATTCAATGTAGAAAGATCTCGTATAGATCCTAGATTGCTTTCTCATAAAGATACTGATATGAGCATAATCCAAATAAGGATTTTTGACATATCTAAATTAGAATTCTTAGTGAAAAGTTCTAGGGATATACCACTTTACCAACAACTACTAGCTAATGTAAGAAACCAATGTTTTGCAAAGAAAAGGACACAAAATACTCCAACCAATCAAATAACAAAACAAACCAATCAAAACCACACATTTATAGGCAAGTGAAACTCACCTCAAGAAAAGTATTTCTTGAGGAGTTTGACATTCCTTGGAAAGGTCTCAGTAAGGCCTTCAACGTTTGCAAGAGGAAAGTACCAGGTTCGAGCTTTTCTGTAACAATGAACGACCCTAACCACAGATGCTGAAACTTTGTAGAGTCTCGTTTGTCCTTGTGGGGTTTGTCCCAATTGAGTACCAGATCCCCAATATCGAACTCGCGACTGGTGGATGACTTATAATCGAACCATCTCTTCACTAATTGTTGGTGATGATATCGATTTCTCCTATACCTCTTCCTCTTCTCCTCTAACTTGAGGAGAGTATTGATCCGGTCTTGCAGAGGGGAGGAGTCAACATCTTGTGAACAAGATTAAGCAATGTGTAACGATGGGAGGAGAAGCTTTGGTGGTAAGACAGATTATTTTTCGTAAAACAAACAGTAGGGAGAGTTTCCAATGGAAACTTTAGGAGTAATCCTATCTGACCATAAAGCATTAAAGAGATTTGTATGCCAATCCCTATGGTTGTTAGCCATAGTCTTCTTCAAGATATTGATCAAATTCTTATTAGAGGATTCTGCCAAGCCATTACCCTGTGGGTAGTAATTGGTAGAGTATTTTACTTTTATCCCCTTTTCAAGGGTATATGAGTAATATCAATTGATTTAAAGTAAGAGGCATTGTAAAACACCAAAGAGTTAGGTACTCCAAACTTGGTAAGGATATTTCTCTCCTAGAAGGATATGACTGAGTTGGTGCTAACAACCTTTAGAGGGATTGCTTATACCCAATGTATGAAATAATTTGTTGCAGTGAGAATATACTTATGTTGCAACGAGGAAGGATGAACAATTGAACCAACAAAATCCAGTTCCCAATGTTGAAATGGGTACTGGACCATGAGAGGTTGGAGGGGAAAGGCTGGCTTATTCAATTTTCGAGCACATCTTTGGCAAGGCTCACATTTTCTAACAAGGTTATAAGCATATTTAAACAACGTAGGACAATAATAACCTGCTCTTAATACCTCGTGGGCTATAGTCTCTCTTGATAAGTGTCCACCTGTAGGCCCTGCATGCATAACAACCAAAAGTTTATCAACTTCTGGTTTTTTAAGCCACCTGAGAAAAACACCATCATAATTCTTGCGAAACAACACATTATAGACAAACTGATAAGGCGTTGCTTTAAGTCTCAAAGTCCTATGCTTTTTGAAGTCGAGTGTTGGAGGAGCATACCCATGAGTGAGAGAAAATCTAATATCATCATACCATTCGGATGACAGAGTAGAAATAACATCAATAGTGTCGACTGACATATATTCCTCGTGAATACATTGTCATTCTTGCTATGGAACATTTGATTGGAATGATAATAAATATAAACCCCACCCCTTAACCATATTGGCAGGTTTTATCTCCAAGTCGTACTCCTGGAGCATAGTCATCCAGTGAGCTCTTTTCTCTCCCAACTCTTTTTGAATCAACACGTGTCTTACAGCTGTGTACGAAACTATTACCTTCGTCTTTGATTTCAACAGATAGGGCCTGAAATGTTTCACATACTTGTAAATAGTATAAGCTTGTTTATCTACCTGTGTATAATTTAATTCATCTCCTTTGAATGTAGAGCTCATAAAAGACACTGAGATTTCTGCATCCTCTTCATTTTTCTGTGTAATCATGGAAGCATAAGAAACATCAGTAGCAAAGGTGTATAAAATAAAATCTTTCAAAAAATAAGGAGGCATTAATGCAAGAGCCTCCATTATGGAATTCTTTATACTCTTGAACGCATCTTTCTGAACGTCAGAGTACTTAAATACATCATCTTTCTTAACCAAGTCTTGAAGAGGTATGACAATCTGTGAAAAGTTGGGAACAAACCTCCTGACAAAATTAATCTTTCCAAGGAAGGATTGCATAGCCTTCTTTGAACCGGGGAGACCGATTTTGTTGATTGCTTCAACCCTTTCCGAGTCGATTATTATCCCGTTTGTAGTAAAAATGAAGCCCAGAAGTTTACCTTCTGGGACTGCAAAGACTGATTTCTTTGGGTTCAAGTAAATGTCGTACTTCTTGCACCTATCAAAAACTTGCCTTGAGGCTAACAAATGATCATGTCATTTTTCGTAAAAATAGCAATGTCCGTTGATGTATTTGTAACTTCAAAATGTATTCATCTATGTATCTTATGTCTTGTAACCCGATGTTTATTCCGGGATGTATCTATTATGTAATTGAGTCATGTTGTCATGCCCCGATGTTTCGATCAAGAGGATCAATAATGTAAACAAGTCAGGTCAAGTCATTGTGGGTAACCCTCCGATTGTCTAAGGGTTAAAGTCCTCGCAGTTCTAGGGCACTAGGGTTATTAGACTCTCCTAGTAGAGGTCGGCCCTAGTAGGGTTTTAGTCATGCCGGGATTAGTATAAATAGAGAACTGGAGTCTCTATTTAGCACACAACTCATACACACTCAAGTGTAGCGCATAGTTGAGGAAGGAGAAGACACCGAGGCTAGAGAAGAAGAAGGTTACTGTTATCGGGAGATCACTTACTGTAATGGGATTTTCTATTTTGGTGCTGATTCTATCTCTGAGGAAGTTGCGGGGTTTTCTCCATTTATGGTTTCCCCGAGGAAAAACACTGTGTTAATTGTCTCTTGTGTTTGATTGCTGTGCTTGTTATTCTCTCAGTTAAAGATCCTAATACTGCTAGCTTAATGTTGAAAAACTAACATGGTATCAAAGCTAACCTGAGAAGAAGACACTGTGCAGCTGCGGGAACTAGGGCTTCCTAGTTTGTGGATCTTCCTCCATAGATTTTCAGCAAAAGTAAGGTGGAATGACTCTCCTCCTTAGGGTGCATCTTTCTGTCGAAGCATAATCCAATTCTGACGTTTTTCAGTTTTGGACCCGACACTACTGCTGGAAATTAGGGCTTTCCACAGAAGATGAATTTTTTAGTGAGCCCAGGCCTAGATTGATCTCCTCCCCAAAATCGAAGTTAGGGATAAATTTCAAGGCATTTGGGTGGACAGAACTTCAGAAAAGCAAAACCCTAATTTGCTCCTGATCCAACACTGCAGGATTTTAGCTCCAAATCCAGATCCGACATCTTGACCTAGTAAGATTTAAATCTTTTGTATTTCCATTTGAGGTTCTCAGTTAAGATGTCTCATCATACCAAGCTTGATGTAAATCTTGAGGGAGATGATAACTTCCGAGCCTAGAAGTATAGGATCTCCATAGTCCTAGAAGAAAATGAGTTGGACTCCTACATCCATGAGGAGGTTCCAGTTCCAGAGGGAGATGAGGCTAAGGCCTTGCATAAGAAGAAGTTGGTTATGGAAAAGAGGATCATTGCCGATTCTATCAAGGATCACCTTATCCCACAGGTGTCCTCCCTCAAAACACCTAAAGCTATGTTTGATGCCCTAACCAAATTGTTTGAAGGGAAGAACATAAATCGGAAGATGACTCTAAGGAATCAACTGAAGAATGTGAAGATTCAGAATGCAGAGACCATCCAGTCTTACTTCACAAGGGTTTCTCAGATCAAGGAACAATTAGAAGCAATAGATGAAGAAGTGGAGAATGCAGAAATTGTGATGACCACCTTGAATGGTCTCCCTAGGACATGGGACTCTTTCATTCAAGGGATCTGTGCTAGAAAGAAGTTAGTCAAGTTCAGCAGACTGTGGGAAGAATGTTCTCAAGAAGAAGCTCGGATAGTAGCTCGAGAAGAGAAAATGGGAAGTGAAGATCAAGCTCTCACAGTACAGTCCAAGAAACCCAGATCCAGCCATCACAGAAGTAAGTACTCTCATCACAGGAATAACTCTAGAAAGCCTAGAGATAGGTCTAAGTTTATTTGCTATACATGTGATGAAAAATGACACTTTGCTAGAGATTGTACTAAGAACAAAAGTATCACTCGCAAGAAGAAGGGAAGAAAGAGAAGACATCATGCTTATGCTGCAGAGGATGATTAACCTTCATCGAAGAGAACCATATATGAAAGTGAAGATTCTTCAAGCGAGGATGAATATGTTTTGATCTCCGCTCTCATGGGAAACATTATTCATGGAAGTGATTATTGGCTTATTGATAGTGGGGCCTCCAAACATATGATTGGATTCAAGGAATCCTTTGTGAAACTTTCAGAACATGAATTACCTCACAAGGTGAAGCTAGGAGATGACTACCAATATCCAATAAAGGGTAGTGGGAATCTTCCTATAAGCTAGACTCTGGAAAGTCTATAACAATGAAGGAAGTATTGTTTGTGCCAGGACTCAAGAAGAACCTTCTCTCCATATTAGCATTGGATGCAAAAGGAATGAGGGTTGCATTCATAGATGGTCAAGTCATCATGTGGCCAAGAGGAAAGACTATCGATGATGCGGTGGTGATTGGAGAACAAGAAGGAGGTTTGTACAAATTGAAGGGCCATCCAGAACAAGCCTTGGTCCATGACACAGTAGAGCCAAGTGAACTTTGGCATAGAAGGCTCACACATGTGCATTACAGAGCACTACCTCTTGCAAGAAAAGCTGTTGAAGGTCTTCCAGAAATACAAACAAAACATGACGGGGTCTGCAAAGGATGTGCGAAAGGGAAGAACACAAAGAAGACATTTCCAAGTAGCGAAAGCAAAGGAAAAGGAATCTTGGAAATCATCCACTTTGATGTATGCGGTCCTATGTCATCAAGCTCACTAAGCGGGTATGCATATTATGTTTCTTTTATTGATTATTTTTCTAGGAAGACATGGGTTTACTTCATGAAGAACAAAGACGAAGTATTCAGCAAGTTCAAGGAATTCAAAGCCTTGATCGAGAATCACACTAAAAATAAGATCAAGAAATTTTGATCAGATAATGGTGGAGAAATCACTTCGAATGAATTCAAAGAGCTATGTAAAGAATCAGGGATTAAGAGGGAGTTTTCCACTCCTTATAATCCACAACAAAATGGGATTGGGGAACGAAAGAATAAAACTACCATGGAAGCTGTAAGAGCTATGCTTCATGATCAAGATCTTCCTATGCATCTTTGGGCTGAAGCTGCCAGAACAGCGGTGTATGTATAGAATCGTACTCCACATAGAATACTTGAGATCAAGACTCCTAAAGAAGTCTTCTTCGACAAGAAACTAGAAGTCAGCCATCTCAGAATATTCGGCTGTCCTGTGTACATACACATTCCAAAAGAGAAGAGAACAAAATTAGATCCTTCAGGAAAGAAGGGTATATTTGTGGGATACTCTGAAAGCTCGAAGGCTTACAGAATCTATTTCTCAGGATACAAGAAGATTGACATCAACAGGGATGTGACATTTGATGAAGACACAGCATACGACAAATCCAGAAAGAGACCTGCTGAAGAACCTGAAGAAGTAGAAGCACCCATAATTCATGATACAACCATGAATGAAGAAACTCAAGAAGAAGATTGAGAATATGAAGAACCACAAAGACCTATATATCCACCTCTGGAGAAGAATCCTCATAAGAGGAAACCTGCTTGGGTATGTGAAATTATCCAAGGTGCGGAAAGGTATGGGGCTCCAGAAGAGAATCACAGAGAAAGAAAGAGGACCAGGTCTTGCTCTGGGTATGTAGCCTTACTATGTGATTTCAATGATAAAGAACCTTCCAGTTATGAAGAAGCGGCATAACGGAAAGAATGGAAGGATGCTATGATCGAAGAGTACCAATCGATCATGAAGAATGATGTTTGGGATGTTGTGCCAAGACCAGAAGGGAAGTTAGTTGTAACTTCCAAATGGATCTACCAGATCAAGCATGCTGCAGACGATAGCATTGAAAAATATAAGGCAAGATTTGTGGCTCAGGGTTTCTCTCAGAAAGAAGGAATAGACTATGAAGAAACCTTTTCACTTGTAGCTAGATACACTTCCATCAGATCAGTACTTTCTCTGGCTATAGTAATGAAATGGAAGATACACTAGATGGATGTCAAGACTGCCTTCTTGAATGGTGTAGTGGAAGAGGAAGTGTATGTAGAACAACCACTCGGTTTTGTGACACATGATAGAGAGTCTCATGTATGCAGATTGAGGAAAGCCCTGTATGGTTTGAAACAGGCACCTAGGACTTGGTATGGCAGAATTGACAACTTTCTATCCAGTTTGGGCTTTACCAAAAGTAAAGCAAATTCCAACCTTTACTACAAGGTTGAATATGGAAACCCAATAATGCTTCTACTGTATGTAGATGATCTATTTGTGACAGGTATGGATGGGTTGATTGCTGATACGAAGAGAAAGCTTGCTGCCGAGTTCGAAATGAAGGAATTGGGTATGATGCATTATTTTATAGGTATGGAGGTGTGGCAGAGTGTAGATGGAATATTCATTGGACAAGGGAAGTATGTAGTAGAGATCTTGAAGAGGTTTGGGATGATGGACTGAAAGGCTATGGCCACACCTATGGCATCAAACCTGAATATATTGAGTGATGCTTCATCAGAGATGGTTGATGCTATGATGTATCGTCAGATGATTGGGTCCTTGATGTACCTAATGAACATGAGACCAGACATTTTCTTTGCTGTGAACACCTTGAGCCAGTTCTTGACAGATTCAAGAAATGTTCACCTAATTGCTGTAAAGCATCATCTGAGGTACCTGAGGGGTATAGTTGATTATGGGCTCAAGTACGATGCGAATCAGAAAATTAACCTGGAGGGTTATGTTGATTCAGATTGGGCAGGCAGTGCCATCGATAGGAAGAGTACTTCAGGATGTTGCTTCAGTATGGGCTCAGGTGTGATCTCTTGGTTTAGGAGGAAGCAATATTGTGTGGCACTGAGTACAGCTGAAGCAGAGTATGTCGTAGCTTGTTCAGCTAGTTGTGGGGCAGTATGGCTGAGGAAACTACTGTTTGATTTATTTGATCTCCAGTTGGATGCTAATTATATACATTGTGACAACCAGAGTTGCGTGAAGTTGTCAGAGAATCCAGTGTTCCATGACAAGTCGAAGCATATCGAGATCAAGTATCACTATGTCAGGGATATGGTGTAGATGGGAGCAGTGAAGCTCCAGTATGTTGCGACGGAGGAACATATAGTGAATGTATTAACGAAGCCATTGGCTAGGCTAAAGTTCAAGTACTTCAGGGAGAAGCTTGGTGTTCTCCAGATCGAGGTTTCCTCCAAGGGAAAGTGATGTGACCCATATCCATTTTGACATGGTGAGAGGATTGGTTCCTTCCATGGTCAGATGTAAGGGCTGAGCCATTCTGTCATGGTCAGAGGATTTAGGTTCCTTCCATGTCAGATATGAGTGCTGGCCATTCTGTCAAGTAGGACAGATGTAAGGGAAACTGCCATTTTGGGAATGGAGGCACCTGGTCAGTTACTAGGAAAACTCAGTCTAGGACTGAGAAGCCATTTTGATGTGATAGAGGGATGTGTTCCCACTTGATCAGATGTAAGGGATGAACCATTCTATCATGGCTAAAGGATTAAGTTCCTCCCATGTCAGATGTGAGTGTTGGCCATTCTATCGAGTAGGACAGATGTAAGGGCAACTACCATTCTGGGAATGGAGGCACCTGGTCAGTTACCAGGTAGCTCAGTCTGGGACTGGGGGCCATTTTGATGTGATGATAGAATTAGTTCCTACATGATCAGATGTGAGTGCACGCCCTTTCGATGCGATGTGTTTACACATGGTCGAATGTAAGTGCAGAGCCTTTCTGACAAGATGAGGTTGGATAAAAGTGCTGAGCCATTCTGGCGCAATGTGTTTACACATGGTCAGATGTGAGTGCTGTGCCTTTCTGACAAGATGAGGTCGGATCTAAGTGCAGTTTCCTTCTGACAAGATGGGGTCAGATGTAAGTGTAGATCCTTTTCGATGCGATTTGCTTGCACATGATCGGATATAAGTGCTGATCCTTTTTGATAAGATGAGGTCAGATGTGAGTGCTGGTCCTTTCTGACAAGACGTGGTCAAATGTGAGTGTTTGGCGTGCCTTTCTGACAATATGTGGTCAGATGTAAGAGCTGGGCGGGCCATTCTGACTTAAGTGTAAGATATAAGCACTGATGAAGACCTACATGAAGGGTAGGCCTACATGATTGAATCTATAGAAATTCCTATGACGAGAAGAATCGAGATAGCAGATGATGATCCAGATCAAGTGATCCAGATGAGATGATCCAAACTTGATGATGATCTAGATCAAGTGACGATCTAGTTGTGATGATGATCCAGATCAAGTGATCCAGATGTGATGATGATCTAGACTTGATGACGATCCAGATCGAGTGATGATCTAGCAATGATGAGCCAATAGTCATTATGATGCAGATCCCGTGATGAAGAAGACTTGAAGAAGAAGATGACTTGAAGACTCAGAAGACTCGAAGACGAAGAAGACTTGAAGACAAAGAAGACTTGAAGACAAAGAAGACTTGAAGACAAAGAAGACTTGAAGACTAAATAAGACTTGAAGATGACGAGATGATCCAGTTGATGTAGAGAAGAAGACCAGTGCTGAAAATTGTGTCGAAAGAATACCTTCCTAGTTAAGAGGGAGTGTTGATGTATTTGTAACTTCGGAATGTATTCATCTATGTATCTTATGTCTTATAACCCTATGTTTATTCCAGGATGTATATATTATGTAATTGAGTCATGTTGTCATGCCCCGATGTTCCGATCGGGAGGATCAATAATGTAAACAAGTCAGGTCAAGTCATTGTGGGTAACCCTCCAATTGTCTAAGGGTTAAAGTCCCCGCAGTTCCAGGGGACTAGCGTTATTAGACTCTCCTAGTAGAGGTCGGCCCTATTAGGGTTTTAGTCATGCTGAGATTAGTATAAATAGAGAACTGGAGTCTCTATTTAGCACACAACTCATACACACTCAAGTGTAGCGCATAGTTGAGGAAGGAGAAGACACTGGGGCTAGAGAAGAAGAAGGTTACTGCTGTCGAGGGATCACTTTCTGTATTGGGCTTTTCTATTTTGGTGCTGATTCTATCTCTGAGGAAGTTGCGGGGTTTTCTCCATTTATGGTTTCCCCGAGGAAAAACATTGTGTTCATTGTCTCTTGTGTTTGATTGCTGTGCTTGTTATTCTCTCAGTTAAATATCCTAATAATGCTAGATTAATGTTGAAAAACTAACAATGTCATCTAACTAAACGACAACATATTTTTGTAACAAACCTCTAAAATCTATGTCCATAGCTCTCTGAAAGGTAGCAATGACATTGATCAGGCCAAAAGGAATTCTCTTGTAGGCAAAGGTGCCCCAGGGTGTTCTGAAGGATTTTTTCAATTGGTTAGATTTTGTAACTAGAACTTGGTTGTATCCCAAAAATCCATCTAGATGAGAAAACATCTCCGCACTCAAAACTATTTGTAGTATTTGTTCCATAGATGGAACCTGGTAGTTATCCTTTTCGGATGCCCTGTTGAGATTTCTAAAGTAAACACATAGTCTGATATCTCCATTTTTCTTATGAACAAGAACCAAAATAAAATCCACTACATGTGTCTGACTGGGAAAATGATTATGGCTTTCAAATCCTTTTCAAGTTCTTTCTTTATAGATGTTTCAAGACTCAGATGCATGTTTCTCAGTTTCTATTGGTAAGGTCTAACATTAGGATTTAGCAGTATATTCTGCTGCATGATGGATGAATCAAAGGTCTTAAGGTCGTCACAGGTCCATGCAAAAACATATTTAATTTATTTACACAATTTGACTAAATCCCTCTCCTCTTTAGGAGAACAAGTAAGGCCTATATTGATGAATTGAGGGTTCTGCTCATTACCCAGGTTAACAATCCTATGATATAAAGTAGAACTCTGTGTTTTTCAATTGGGATTTCCTTTAAATTTATATTGCAAATCATAGATTCTCTCTAGATTAAGGATTGACTTAGGAATTAGATTAGAAGGAAAGGTATTATCAGATAAGGAGTTTTCATGTCTGACTTCGTCTATAGCAAAATCTTTAAAAGTATCCCATGCTGTGAGGAAGTCTAGAATTTGAACATCATCATCAAATATCTTCCAACTAGTAACATTATCAAATATGGAAGGCCTATACATAATTTCTATGGAAAAAGTATCAGGAGCAAGGCCTTCAGGTGGGATGAGTCTGGATGCGGTAATGGCCAATAGGTCTCCATCAAAATTTTGCGATCTTAGGACAAACTTAATATTAAAATCTTGAAATGAGCTAGTCATATCCCTTACTAATTTATGATAATTCAAAAGATGAGGGGTCAAAAAATGGATATGGTTTTTTACTTGTTTAACTACAATTTCTGAGTCTCCATAACACTGAATGATGTCATCTCCCAAGTCAATTTATTTTTTAAGCCCTTGTACCGAGGCTTTGTATTCTGCAATGTTATTGGTGCACTCGAACTCTAGTCTACATGCAATCATCCATTTGGCACCTTTGGGATCGACAAGCACACAACCTACAACGACACCATATTTGGACTTATATCCATCGAAAAAGAGTGTCCATGATGATAAATCTAATATAAAATTTGTATTAACATGATATATTTTATGTACAATTTCACTAGTAAATGGAATAACTTTACAATTATAGATTTTCGATAGTTTGTCAACATTTTGATTTGGAGAAGTGTCACCAGGAAGATCACCAAAGTAAGAATCAAGGGTGTAATGTTCAACGACTGAGTTTACAAAGACTGCTGGTTCAGCTGGATCATTGAGATCCGTGACTGTCTGCTTCATGAGGGGCTCTCTATTGATCTTAGTATGATTAGGCCTCCCATTGTATAGCAACCACAAATGAGACCAGTCTGTGGAAAAATATCCTTTCAATTTATCAGACCAATCTATTCTTAACCAAATCCCATATGTTTCTGGTACGTTGGCCACAATTATATCCACTGTCTGGTGTATCCTAGGATCAATAGACAATGTTAAAAAAACGTTTTTTAACTCCCCTAAAACTTTTACTCTGGATCTATCTAACTACACTATCTATGTAGGACAAGACTCCCATGTAGTGTCTAAATTTTTACATACATAGACATGCATAACGTTACCCCAGAATCGATCATACAATTATGGACATTTCTATTGAAAATTTCAAAAGTTAGCAAAAAGGGTGGAACTCTTTTCGTACCCGACTTTTGAGATTTAGGCTTTGAGAAAATTTCTAGGTTATGGTTATGAGCTTCTCTAGATTTATTCAATGCCATGTTATTTGGTGAACTTTCCCTAATGGATGGTATCTTGAGAAGTTCAAATAAATAAATATTAGCTTTGGCCTTCTTTAGATCGTCTATTAAATTGTATTCGACTTCAGGGATTACCTTTTCTTTTAGCGGGGATGCTTTACCTGTTCCTTGAGCAGATGTTGTTGATGGAGTGTCTTATGATGGGAAGCCTTTGCTCCTCGTGTTGTAGATATGATTCAGATGAAACACTGCTTCTGTATCTTCCTGCTGCTCTTCTTCATCCATAGGCAACTCTGAAAAACAGTTGATGGTGTTCACATGTGGATCATGTTCATCAATGAGAGGCATGGTCTATGCAACTTCCCAGCTAACTTCATTTTGTGTAGTTTGAGGAGTGGAGGTCAAGGATTTAAAAATAGAATAAATCTCGTCAGAGGTGAGTGTTTCCCCAGAGTTTGGGGGTGGTTGGTTTAAAGGAGGCTCGTAAGGTATTCTAGGTGGTGGCCTTTCCTGACCTCTGTTGTTGCCCTAGTTATCACCACTAGCTCTTTTGAGATTGACCATATTGTTGGAAATCCTTTGTAATAAATTCTTCATGTTATCCATATCATAAGGGTCTTTATCTAAAGTTGTGGTTTTAAGAACATGCTCTTGCTTTCTCTTGGAAGTAGAAGGTCTTTTTGGTTCTTGGTCAGGATTGTCTTTGAGACTATACATATCCTTTTATACTATGACAACCTCTGTAAAGGTGAGATGTAAAGTTTCCTTATGAGCACGTTTGACCCACATAGCAATAGTCGTAGGTAAACCCTTAATATAGTAACCTATTAAAGATTCCTCAGCAGGGAGGAGTGTATCAAGAATCCTATTTTTAATGCAGGAAAACCTATGGTTGTAGTCTTTCATTGCTTCTTTCGACTTTATTCTCATAGAAGACAACCCTATGACAAGGTCTTCTGGGGTGCTATCATCTCCAAAATTTTGGATAAATAATGCCTCAAATTGTTGCCAAGAGTTCATAGAAGCCGAATCTAAAGCGAATTACCAAGTTGTCTCCTGCCCCTCAAAAGAGTAAGGAAATAACCTACACACCACATCTTCATGGATTGCATTTCTCAGTCTAATGGCCCGCATATAATTCTTGATATGGTCTTCTACAGGGATCCTGTCATCTGGATTGAATCTAAGAAGCCATTTCTTAGGGTTATTTGGTAGTTTGTGCAATTGTCCATGTATGAGGACTGCATCTACCTTAAGCCAAGGTCTGTTAAGATAGTTGGCCATTGGTCTTTCTATTGGATCTTCTAAGGACTTTGAGGAAGTTTCACTATCTGAAGATTCTTATGACGAAGATGGGGATGAAGAAGGAGGTGTAGGTGGTGTTATCCCTAAGGGTTGGTTTTTAAGGGGTGGATCTTCTAGGGGTTGTTCTATGTTTTCAGATAGCTGGTCTGTTTGAATCTCGGGGACTACTAGTTGTTGGGAAACATTTTGAGTAGTTGCACTCATAGAATAATTGTGAGGAGGATGAGTTAAGGGTAGAGGGTCCGCGAGGCTTTGATTAACTTCAACTCTCTATTCAAACTTTGCAGTTAAGTATCGGGTACTTTTCTCAGCTGTTCAAGTGTCAGGGTTCCCCTTGTTGGTGAGACAAAGAGAATTTGCGGTTGAGTAGTAGCCGGTTCCGAAGAAGAAGTAAGTGGAACAGTTATTGTCCCTTCTACAGAGCATGCTGTAGACGTAGAATCTTCAACGTGGCTTCTAGTAATAATGGGTGATCTGGGTGTAGGAGGTTTACAAGTGTTTGGTATTGACATATTTCACAATGGCTCTCTTTCTAGCGCCATTTGTTGACAGTCCCGTTTTCTAGGTTCCTGGATAAAACTACAAGGCAATCAACAGAAGGAAAAAGTTCAACAAAAAATGCTTTGAATCAATCCCACGCAGAGATGATCCTATCCCCGAGTTGTTTTGGATGACTAATTCCTATGGATATAAGGCCTCCACTGGCACACGGATTTTTCAGATCAAGTATGATCTGCTTTTAAGGAAAGACTCAAAGTAACCACTTCCTAATAACTATCTGTTTAAGAATGCTTAAATAGGGTGAAACATGGACTTGAAATTGGATAATTGTAGAAAACACGAAAGGTAAAAGGATCTGAGTGCTTAACATAAAAACATGCAGGTTAAGATTAGTTCCCTCAACCAACTTCAAATAAATCTTAAAAAAAATATTGCAAAGCTTTATCTAAATATCGTAAATATACAACGCATCCAAGAGGTAATACTAATTAACAAATTAGTACCAAAGATTAGTTACTGGTTATCATCAGCACAATATACCACATAAATCACACAAAGACATTCGTTCGAAATACATACAACACTTCAACCATGTAATGAAAAATCATGACATAGATCAACACATTAATAGGCACCATTGATAATTAGCAAGCCATAAAAATAGAAGAATGACTAGAACTCATTAAAAACATTTAATGAATCAACCATGAAACATAGCCTGAAATGACTGCAATTGTATTAACTTGTAAAACATTACACTGTACAAAAATCACAAACTTTACTGAAATGTAACTTGGTAGTTTGTCTTTCGATGTGCTCCTAGGATTAATCTCCAAAAAATCCCCCTCCTTTCCCTTGGGGAAAAATTTCCCTATAATAATATTACAAAGTATTACAAAAAAGGAAAATTCCCAAGATGTGGGATTACAAAATAAAACAGTTTAGGTTTGGGCAAGGGCGGAACGCAACTTGACATCTAAGTCCATCAGAAAATCAATGTCCTGATATTTGGCCCATTCAAGGTGTACTTCTGCTCTCAATATCTGGGATGTGATCTCCCTCTTTTTGAATTTCATCGATTCCCTAAGATACACCTGTATCCTTACCATTGCAGAATTAGGTGTCTCAATCCTGCTCTTAATCTCCTACAAAGTAAGTTGGGTCACACCCTGAATTTTCTCCTTAGATGCAACAAAGTTTCGTTCAACCTCTTCTAATTTTAGTTTAGGATAAACTTCCTGGTTGATTGGATCTAGCAAAGGCGACCTCGAGAAATCGAGAAAAACATCAGCACTTGTCAACCTACGCTTGCATGCCACCTATCCATCTTGGATGATGGACTCTACTGCATCATAGATTCCTTCCCAGGTTTTGATTATGACTTTGGTTTTCTTAGCCGGAATTTTTTCCAAGATTGGAAAATCCCGTGGTTTATCTCTGATGTGTGTTTTCCAACCTATTACATCCTCAAATGCCTTAATTGTTGCTTCCAAGTATGGTGATCCCGCAGGATCTCTGACTATTCTTCAAATGAATTATATAGTTCCTGCATTTCACTAAACCCTATATATAGACTGATCATAGCATGATAATATTGATAATTGACCCTACAAGCTAGCTGTTTGAATTATTCAGCCGTTAATGTGGAAAATGATGACGTAGCTGAAGATAACTGTGATTCCTTGACCCGTTGCTTGAGGGTTGTTGATTTACGAGCTCTAATTTCTCAAGCTGATGCTTGAGATGATCAATTTTCTTCTACAAATTTTTCTACTTATCTTCATGCTCTTGTTTGATGAGATGAATCTCCTTTTGATGACGTGCCTCAGCTACTTCCAGATCCTCTTTGTATTTCTACAGTGCCTGTTTCTTTTCCATGATATATTTATTCAGTCGTGACACTGAATCATAATTTTCTCCTGCGAAATATCCCATGGCAGCTGGTGTATCCAACGCTCCTTGCTTAACATTAGGGGCATCAGTTATCCAGACAACTTGATTAAGGGCAGGCACTTTTTTTTCCTGGAAAAAAAAGCGTACTTTTATTTCAGCTGAGGCGAATCAAAATTACATTTTGCAGATGCAAATGCATTACGAGAAAATAGCTCAAGTGCTGAAGCAAGCGGTCAAAAAATATACCAAAGGTCTATGAACAAAGATAAAATATAATACATCATAGGACATAGTAATCAAGGATGAAAATATGCCTCTATTTTCCCTTTTTTCCCCATCTTCTTTCTTTTCACTTCAGTCCAACCATCCTGCGGAGTGACAACTACGATCAATTGTTTACCTGCCATCTCCCCTGGCTGCTGAACAGTAACTAAATCTTTATCATAATCTGAGCTTTCTATTTTATGTGCACGCTTTAGTCCACTAAAAGAAGCATTTGTAGGATTCACATCATTTGATAGTGTTTCCGCACCATAGTTCTTTATTTCAAGTGTTTGTGCATCCACTGATTCATATTTCATCATATTTTCCTCATTTTTCTGTAATTCCGGTTGTTTTTCATCTTCACTCTCCTTGTCCCCATCTAGAGACAGAGAGTAATCTGTTTTCCAATTTTTACGGTTAAAAATATGCCCCTTTTTTTTTGCTTTGTGGACTTTTTAGGAAGAGGGCATGTGTCTTGGAGGTGACCCATCAAATGACAGACTCTACATCTAAAATCAATTTTTTCATAGTCCAACCTTTGAATCCAATTGAAATATTCATGTTTCAGCTGTAATCTATCTGGGAGTCCTTTACTGAGGTCAATCCCCACAGAAATTCTTGCATAGGTAAATAATCCCTGTTCTTTCCTGTCGCTATCACTTTTGATAAACCTGCCAAGAATATTGCCAATGTCTTCCAATACTAAATGGTGCCAGAATGGTAGGGATAAATTTGGCATCCTCACCCACACTGGCATCTTGGTTACCACCATGGAGTTTGAATCAAACTCTGGAAACCAGGGTGTTATGAAGAGCCCAGCTCTCCCCCAAAACGAAGGTCCCTGAGTTAGCATCTTCTGGTAATCTTCCTGAGATTCAAACTGAACTACAAAGAATCCCTTGGAACATCAGAGGATTTACAATTGGTTGTCCAATTTGTGTAAACCCATTGATGGAGATCAAAAGATCTGGGCCAAAAACCATTAAAACGACAAATGACGGCTACAGATTGTAGCGTACTGAAAAGTTTTGTTACCTGAGGATTCTTGATCTCTAGTGTTGGTGTAGATTCCATCTTTTCCACAAAATACGGACTGTTCTGGGGAGAATAAGAGGCTACTGTCGGAGGTCCCTTAGGTTGAGCTGCTTCTTTATACAATGAAGGATCGGAGGGTCCTTTATTTCCTTCTGCTCCCCCCCTTAGGTGGTGCAACAAAAAAATGGTTGAGTTCTTTGAGATCTGATAATCTTTCAGCCTAGAATCTTCCTGAAATATTTTTCCTTCATGGAGGAAGAAGAAAGAGGTTCTAGGAAAACCCTCTCTTCACTCGAGGTCTGCTTTTAGTGTCTCCACTAATTCAGATCCATGGACCCATACCAGAATCAACTTCCCAGAGGTCAATTTTATAAAGATATGAAACCTGTCTATGTCTACCCTAACTCCAGATTTCGACGAGAGATTGGAAAAAATAGAGGGCAACCCCACCCATATGGGAGATGTAAGAAAAAATACCAGATCTGTCATAAGCTGTGCTTCGAGGTAGCTATTCTGGTTCATCTGAAATGCTTCCATTCCTATTCGCATCGCATTCTTCAGATCTGATGTTTCCTGTGTTGTCTGATCTAGAACAATACGAGGAGACGCCGAAATCGTTGTGTTATGCAGGCCAATCGGAACTAGCAGCGGCTTGGTCCCGTGTGAGTAGATGTTTATCCTTTTATATTTTTGAGCTTCGAACATCAATCTGGACAAAAGCACCAGCACCCAGGAGCGGGCTGATCTCCCTCCCTGCGCCCACAAAACGCCCATTCACCCTTGCTGTAGCATCAGATCTGGGTGATTTGCCTTCATTTCTAGGGTTCCAGTTTTGTCAATCGGTAGATCAGAGAATCCCGTCATTACCAGGGTCTTGTGAAGCCATTTTTTAGCTTCCGACATGAAAGTAAGGCTCAATCTGATCATTAGAACACAAGAAATATTTTTGTTCAGAGCGCCATCGCCGTCTGAATCCTCCTCCTTCATCATCGCTCGCAGCTCTATATTTGTCAGGGAATCCAACCCTATCAGAGCCACATTCCTTCTTAAGTTGTCCAAGGAAATGAGGCCCGATCGAGGATCTGCAACTTGTCTATGATATTTTCATTGGCTAAATTGTTGTTTGTCAGATTGATGGCATTGCTCTGAAGCAAATCTCCCATTCCAGATTAATTTGAGGTCGATGCAGAGAGCCGAGATTGCCATTGAGTGGATGTGACCTCTCTTCGACCACTCCGCCCAATTAAGGGCAGGCACTTGTTTGAGAGTGCCTTCCTTTGTTGTCTTTACTCCTTTCTCATTATTTCCTTGTCTTTTTTACTCCAAAAATATTTCCCTAAGGAAACAACAACATCCTCTCCAAAATATGCCATCTCCTCTGAAGCCGAAATGGTTTCCTTTTGAGGGGTGATCGATGGCTCAGATTGTAATTGAGAGACCAAGATTTCTACACTAATGGGAGAAATTTACAAGGGGAAAGTAGGGAGAATATATATAAGGGAAGAGGAAGAGGTGGGAATAGGGATATCAACTTGTGAATAAGGGATTATAGAGATGGAAGGGATTTCTACTTATGTAAATAGAATATTCGAAGATGTGGGGGGAGTATGGGGTGTATGGGGAATTGATGAAAGAAGTGGAGAAGAAGGGGGGGTAGGACTGGGCACTTATGATAATAATAATGGGTCTCTATAGGTTTCCGAAAGAATAGGTTTTGAATTCACATGAGAAAAAGAAGACTGAAGAAATAAAGCATCAAACAGATTTGCTTAAAACTGTGCATCAACGATCGAATATGTCATGGAGGTGAGGATGTTAACATGGAATGAGGGAGTCCCAAATTCCTCATTCAGGTCACTGTGAATTTCATGTATCTCAATTTCAGGATGAGGTGGAGGTTTAACCTTTTCGACCTGAGGGACCTACAGAGGCACTTGTTCTTGAAGAGAAAGTTCAAATATTTGTGCTTGCTGTTCCTCTCTGAGCACTTACTGAGGTATGTGCTCAATTTGAGCGACTGGTGCTTGTGGTACTTGTGCTTACTAGGGAACAGGATGTGTTCTCTATTTCTTAGGTTGAGGTTTAACCTATTCTACCTGTGACTGGAGCTGAGAACTGAGCCTGACTAAACTCTATTTAAATTCTACCCCTCCGTGTAGGGCTTCCATCTCTTGTGCAACATGATTTCTCCCAAGGGTTTCCATGACAGATTTCCCCTTATGTTTGGACTAAGGGACCGAGGCAGAAGAAGAATTTGTCGTTGCTTGCTGTCTTGATTCTCTCTCCATGTTTTCCCTGTGAAAATTTTCCCCTGCATCGAACCTCAATTTCCTGAAGTGAAGGGTAGACCATTTCAAATCTTTCTAATATTTAAAAACATGTGCCTTTACTTCTGGATTAGTGATTTTCTCCAGTGCTCGACGAAAATCGACAACTTCCCTATACATGGAGTCATACGGGAAATCCTCATGTGTGTAATGGAACTTAGCTCGTTCTTGTGCGAAGAGGCTAGCTAGATAAACCTTGGGATCATGCATTCTTTCAGGGGCTTCACCCATGTTCATAGTTGTGATCTCCTTACCCAGCACAACTGCATGGGTAGAATTCTGTAGGACCAAAGAATTGAAATTCAGCGGGAACTTAGGACGACATTTCCTTTTGTGTTTGGCTAATTTTGGGAAGGCACCGTCAATGACTGTCTGAAAAGAAAATTCCTGCAAAAACATGCGGTTTAGGAATATTCTTGGAAATAACTAGACTTTGTTGCTACCCCAAATCCTAAAATAGGAGAAATATTCTCCAACATACCAATCCCCATGTAAAGTAATCAAAGCCCTGGCTCTTTGTGAAAACGTAGAGGCATCGGTATGGAAAATATTATGGTACACAGACCCCAAGAAAAGGTCGCAAATATCATATACCTGAGGAACAAAATTATCCTTCCACATGCTAGAAGAGTAAATATGGAAAGGTGGGGAATTCTTCTGCCAATTCCAACCAGGGCGGGAAATGCAGAGGTTGCAAATAAAACATCCATTATGTACGTTGACATGTAAAATTGGGGTTTTTTTTCTTGTCGTGTCCTTTTGATACTTATCAATCTCTTCCTGCAAGTTTACATACAAAATATGAGCCCAATTGAAAGACTCACCCGTTAGTAGAATGTGGTGAGTTGCCGACACCCATTCATATTTGAATAATGTGCAATTTGCCTCACCATATTACCGATAGAACATGTGTACAAGCAGTGAATATTGCTACTTAAACCATGAAATGGGGTAAGCATTACCTAGTTGAGAGATAAAAAGAGTCGGATTCTCCATCCATGCTTTCACCACTTCTTCATAAATAAAATGGGAGTTTGCTTCATCGAGGAATTTATGGATCAGGAGTTGTTTCGGGGGTCCAAGTGCATAAGCCTTGGAAAAAGTATCAGGGATGAATCCAGCTAGAAAAGTACCAATATAGTCATTGAAAATATGGTCTTTAGGGTTTGCATGGTCCAGTTCCCACTTTACCGTGTCTGTGTAAGGCATAAACCGTGGTATAGAGGAAATAAGATGGAGTTGTGAGCTCCGAATGTTGATAAAAGAAGTTTGGTCATGGGGCATAGTCGATAAATCATCATTATCAAAGATAGAGTGTATCCTTGACCAATCCAAATGCAGGTTATCAGAAATACGCCCACTAGTTTCCGTGAAGATTCTGGCATTTGGGTCTTTGGACTTCTGCTCTTGTAGAGATGTATTTGATATGGTGTTTCTGGGTACGGGAGACGCCATTTCTACTCCAAATTTGGAAACCATGGTAAAAAACTCACTACAGTGTAAAAATAATAATAGAATAAACTATTGTGAAAGTTAACTTACCGATAGAAAGTTTTAAAAACCAGGGAAACTTTGAGCTTGAGCAAGATAAGAGCACAGTAAAAATATCTAGGTACAGTAAAAACACATGTAAAAATGGTAAAAAACCCTAACGAAATGAATAGACTAAATATCCAAATTCTCAACGACAAAATAGATATAGACCGTAAATATAGCTTAAATAAACGACTAAGACAAAGGCGCGAAACTCAAAAATCGAAAACAAAAAGTTTCAAAGTTTGGATTTTGGTGTTTCCACCTTTCGCATCCCGCACAACGGAATTCAGAAGTCGGAAAGAGACTTATTCGAACACAAAAACAAATAGAGGTTCCTTATTCCGTATTCCGCACAACGGAAAACAAAAAGCGGAAAGAAATTTATTTGAAAACAAAAAAATATTGAAGTTCCGCATTCCGCATTCTGCATATGCGGTAAGCGGAAAGCAAAAAGGAAAACAGGAAATAGCGAAGAGAGAACAAACATAAAGTTCGAGTTTCTAGATGTCACATAGGAGGTGAACTAAAGTCAGAAAATTAAGAAAGCCAAAAACGCGACAAAGGACTTTTCCAGCTTCCGCATTCTGCATAGCAGAAAGCAGGAGTCGGAAGGGATAAAAAGGTTTTATTTGCAAACATGTAAGTCCCGATTTCCGCATTCCGCAGTACAGAAAATTAAAGTCAGAAATACGACCCTTTAGTAAGAAAAAAATGACAATTCCGCAATCCGAATGGGTGGAAGGAAGAAATCAGAAAACGATTTCCCCAATGACTTGAAAAACACAGATTCCCGCATTCCGCATAGCGGAAAGCGGAGTGTGGAGGGAGAAAGTGCTAAAAAATGATACTTATGAAGAAAAGGGGCTTCTGAAACCCACAAAATCCCAAAAAACAAGGCTAAGGAGGAAATTTTATTAAATCAAAACATCATACTTATAGCTTGATAGTTCCCATAGGGAAAATATGGCTTGAAAAATAGTTTAAAATTTTAACCAACAACAGGTATGTACAACAACATGTATTTCTATTCTGTACAACAATGGCACCGATTTCAACATTGTTCTGGGCACGAAAATTGAGACTGTTATGTACAATAGTGGACATGAATTTCGAGATAGTCTGTACAGTTTCTAGGCAAAAAAATTGAGGTGATTCCATACAATAGGGAGCACAAAAATTGAGGTCCGTACAGGTCGTACGGTACAACATTGTGTTGGAAAATTGAGACATTTTGTACAATAAGTTTTTGCATGGTTTTCAAGGCAACTTGTTGGCACACATTTCAGATTGTAAAAATTTATTAATTCAGTCATTTTGTTGAGAACTGTGGTTGAGATAAGCTTATGTATGTTTTGTTGTACTTCAATTTTATAAAATAAATAAAATTCTCTCTCTCAAGAACAAGTTTTCCTAGGTCAACTTGACAAAAAATAAGTGTCTCATTTTTATGTGTGATTGTGTTTTATTTCTACTCATTGAAGCTATGCAAATGGTTCATGTGTTTATGTCAAAATTGTTTATGAGAAAATGAATTGATTTGTAGCTGAAAGTAAATTCAGTTGGGAATTAAACAATGATGAAAATGGTGGCATGAAACCTGTAGAAATTCAGGCCTGCAGTAGATTAATTTCACCCAAAACAATTAACAATTGATCATGCAAAATTATCAACAATGGAGACTGAATATGGAGCTGTAA
>LPNX010972204.1:126451-154705 GCA_001517045.1 Pseudotsuga menziesii
CAATACGAGCTGCTCATCTTTCTTTTCAATACCACACTATTTCAACTGCAAAACTAGTGCTTTGAACTTGAAGAAATATAGCTGCAGGGATTCAAAATTACTGGGACTCAGGGAAATCAATTCATTTTCGATTTGGTGTCCCCTCATCTCATTTGTCTTTCCAAAGAGTTCAGAAAGTTTCTCCCATACTTGATCCGGTGAAGTCAATCCATCGAGATGGAAAAGGAGGTCTCGGGAAATACTGAGACATAGGAGGCAATAGGCCTCATCTCTCCGATTGTGCCATTTGATCTTCTCTGCAGCAGCATTGGGCTCTGCTTTTGTAGCCATAGTCACCCTGTAGAGGCCTTTCTCTCTCAACAAGATCTCCATCTCTGCTTTCCATTCAAAAAAGTTGAAGGGAGTGAGGATAGTTTTCTGTGAATCCATAGCTTTAGAAAATCTGTCCCGGCTGTCAGTAGAAGGCTCCCAGTCTTGATGTCGAACCTGTAAAACAATTTTTGGAGGAGAGTAACAACCTACAATGGTTCTGATACCATGTAGAAATTCAGGCCTGCAGTAGGTTAATTTCACCCACAACAATTAACAATTGATCATGCAAAATTATCAACAATGGAGACTGAATATGGAGCTGTAACACAAAATTATATTAACTGAGTGTACAATAGCCAACCCTGTAATATCATAGGCTGCTGAATATATAGAATACATGAGCAAATCGAATGCATAAGGAAGCATCCAAATCTAGCATAAAGCAGGCTTACCCAAAATAGGCAAATCCCCCATAGGTGTAAAAAGCTGATCCCAATCTATCAAGGACCCCACGAATTAGCAAGGGCGCATGGGCAAGCTAAAGAGTGGTCAAATGGCAGCTCATACATGCTTTTGCATGGAGGAACGAGTGGAGGAGGAAGAGGCAACAAAGCTGATTCACCTCACCTAGTCTTGCTTTCCTATGTGCCTTAAAACACTGAAAAAGCAGGCAATAAAGCAGAAAAAGCAGAAGGGCGCCTAGGAGGCCAGGAATAAAGCAGATTTGATTCCCAAGGCTTTCCCAAGTGCTCCATGAGTCAATAATGTCAAGTTTGACCTCTATGGATAGGCAATTAGCAACTTGCACATGGTGGGACTCATGGACTAGGCAAATAAGACAAAATAAATGAAATAATGTCTAAGTGGGTAAATACTATGGGTTGATTATTCTAACAAAACCGGGTTGAGGAATGAGATAAAAATTTACATGGTATCAGATCTTTGTAGAAAAAGAAAAAAATTTAAAAAGTGAAAATTTCAGTCTGTCAGTGAAATTCTTCTTTCAATCGGAAACACCTTGTTGAAACTTGATTTGCAGTGAAATGACAATAGGAGTTAGGTTGGAGGATAGGCTAGATGGGGCTGGAAATTTTGTCCCATGGAAATCTAGATTGGTGCTTATATTGGAGGAAAATGAATTGTGGGATGAAGTGGTTCATAGTACACAAGTGAATCCTATTCAGGTTCCTGCTTCCATCGATCCACAAGCACTTGCAACCTTCATCAAGAAGGATATAAAATCTAGAAGAATAATTGTAGATGCAGTTAAAGACCATGCTACCCCACATATCTCCAAGAAATACCATACATATAAGATGTGGGATGCTTTGACCAACTTGTTCCAAAGTTCAAATGAGAACATGAAAATGGTGTTGAGGGAAAAATCAAAGAGTATTAATATGGTCAAAGCTGAGGGAGTGACTTCCTACCTTACTAGGGTATCTCAGGTAAGAGATGAGCTTACATAAGTAGGGGAGGTTGTTTATGGAACTGAGCTAGTGTAGATAGTTGTGAATGGGGTTGCAAAGCCTTGGGATGTTTTTGTGGATGCTATAGTACCCAGGGAAAACTTACCTGCTTGGGACAGACTTTGGGATGACTTCGTATAGGAGGAGACTCATAGAGGTATTATGTATGGGAGCTCTTCTACTGGTAAGGAGGATGAGGAGAATGTGGATTTGGATTTCAAGGGAAAGAAGAAGTCCAAGAAATTCCACAATAAGGGTGGGGTTAAG
Organism: Pseudotsuga menziesii; assembly: GCA_001517045.1. Taxonomy (NCBI): domain Eukaryota; kingdom Viridiplantae; phylum Streptophyta; class Pinopsida; order Pinales; family Pinaceae; genus Pseudotsuga; species Pseudotsuga menziesii. Next base: position 128,500 of record LPNX010972204.1, read on the forward strand.
TAGTAGTGTGGACAGAAGAAGGACTTGAGCATTGCAAAGTTATTTGTTTGTTAGAAGTTTTGGAACTATGCTGGATAGTGCCCACAAAAGAAGAAGAAGCAACAACAGATAACAACTTTGGCGGAGGTTAATGAGTTTACAACTAGATTAGAGAGATATTTTCTCTCTGTGATGGGAATTTTGAGAGAGAGAGAGAACCCATAATCATCAGTACATACATTGATATTGAGAGGGAGCATTCTTTATTGAATATCCATTCTTTCAGTGCATCCACCACCAGCACTTCGTATATTGACAGCGGAGCTTTGAGCCACATGACAGGTGCTGAAGAGATGTTCTATGAGATTTCATAGGAAGGTATAGATGTGGAGGTAGTGTTGGGGGATGACATATTTGTCAGAGCTGTTGGGCATGAGACCATTACATTTAAGAGAGAGTCCATGAGTCCCATGACTTTGAGGGATGTGTTGTTTGTACCTGGGATGAAAAAGAATTTGATATTAGTTTCCATGATTAAGGACAAGGGACTTGGAGGGTATTTCCTGGATGGACATGTGCGCGTATTCCCCAATACTGTAGGACCATATTCCTCTTACACCAATGGAGTCAGATGTGGGAAGCTGTACAAACTCTCATTTCATTCCCAACATGGTTGACACATAGCAACAACATTGAGTTTTGTGAGCTATGGAATAAGAGGATGGCTCATATGCATCATTCAACTTTGAGGATGTTTAGGGACATGGTTACAAGATTTCTTGAGTTCAACAATTATCACAATGATGTATGCAGAGGGAATGCTTTGGGAAAGTACACCGAGACTGTTTTACTAAGCAGTGATACTATGTCATCTGTTTCTATGATAGGTTTCGAGTATTATGTGACATTCATCGATGACTATTCTAGGAATACCTAGATCTACTTCCTGAGGAGAAAGAAATATGAGGAGGTATTGCATAGGTTCGAAGAGTTCAAAGCTCTTGTGGAGAACCAGTCTGGGAGGAGGATTTGAGCATTCAGATCAGATGATAGGGGTGAGTATACCTCCAATGAGTTCAATGAGTATTGTAGGAAGGTGGGCATATGAAGACATATGACATTACCATACACTCTTGAGAATAATGGAGTGGCATAAAGGAAGAACCAATCTATTGTTGGAGCAACGAGAGCCATGTTACATGATCAATCACTACCTTTCTTTCTTTGGGATGAGGCATGTAGTGCAAATGTATACCTTTAGAACAAAAGTTCCCATTGTGCCTTGGGGAGAAATACTCCTCAAGAGATGTTCACAGGTAAGAAGCCCGATATTAGTCATTTTCCCATATTTGCTTTCTTGAATTTTTCACATGTCCCTTATGAGGAGAGGATAAAGCTTGATCCCAATGTAGGGAGAGGAATATTTGTGGGGTATGATGATACTTTGAAGGCCTTTTGCATTTATCTTCCTACCCAGAGGAAGGTTGTTGTGAGGTGAGAAGTGAGATTTGAGGAGGATCGGTCCTTCACAAAGTCCATAGACTCAGTGCAGGAGGAGCAACATGTTCCCACACCACATGCAACTTCATAGGTACCTTTAGTACATAGTATAGGTTCATAGGTTTATGGAGTTATTGGACCACATGTTACATGCACAGGATCTTCAGGTTCAGTGGTTCATCCAGCGGGTACTTCGGAGGCAATTTTTGGTTCTCAGGTCACAGGTTCACTTTTTATAGATATCAGATCACAAATTTCACCAGTGGTTGGTTCACCAGCCCCTAGTACATAGGTTTCTGGGCCATCTACTTCTGGGAGTTCTTCTGATGATGATACACCAGTTTGGGAATAACCTTCAGGGAAGAGGAAGCCTAAATGGCTTAGTGAAACCTTGAAGGAAGCACAGGATTTTGGAGCACCCAAGGAACCAATGAGGACTATAATGATGCCATATAGATTGGGTATGGTCTTGTTTGTCACTCTTCATGATTCAGAGCCATATAATTTTGAGGAGGCCTATCAACATCATGTTTGGAGAGATTCCATGATGGAAGAGTACCATTCCAACATGAGGAAAAATGTTTGAGAGTTTGTTCCGATACCTAAGGGGAAGTCAGTGGTGTCTTCTTGATGTATTTACAAGGTAAAAAATGCAGTAGATGGAAGTGTGGAGAAATAAAAAGATTGGTTTGTGGTGCGGGGGTTTTATCTGGTAGAGGGATTTGATTATGATGAGACCTTTACATTGGTTGCTCGTTACACTTCTATCAAATCATTAATTTCCATTGCTGTAGAAATGGGTTGGAAGGTCCATCAGATGGATGTGAAGACTGTATTTCTCAATGGAATCATATAGGAGGAGGTTTATGTGTAGTATCCATAGGGATTTGAGATTCATTAGAGAGAGTCTCATGTTTGCAGGCTGAAGAAATCCTTGTATGGGCTGAAACAAGCTCCTCGATCTTGGTATTCTAGGATATAATCTTACTTGTTGTCGATCAGTTTTTAGAAGAGTGAGGTTGATCTGAATCTCTACTTCATCATGGTTGGAGATGATCTGATCATTCTTTTGTTGTATGTGGATGATTTTCTTATCATAGGTGATGAGAGACCTATTACAGTTTGCAAGAGAGATCTTGCTTCAGAGTATGAGATGATTGCCATTGGGTTGATGCATTATTTTTTGGGAATGGAGGTTTGGCATGATCCTGGTCATATTTTCCTGGGTCAGGGAAAGTATGCAGTGAATATTCTAAGGACATTTTAGATGGAGGATCACGGGATGATATATACACCTATGGTCACCACCTGGAAGAAGCTTCATGCTTCTGAGGGAGAGTTGGTTGATCCTTCCTTATATCGTCAGCTCATAGGTTCGATGATGTATTTGGGAAAGTCTAGGCCAGATTTGTGTTTTGCGGTAAACACTTTGAGTCAGTTCATGATGGAGCCTAGGAGAGTGCACTAGGTTTCCACAAAACATGTGTTGAGATACCTTGCATGGATAGTGGATTATGGTCTATATTATAAGAGATTAGATGGGGTTAGTTTGATTGGCTTCACGGATTTATATTGGGCAGGAAGTGTGGTAGATCAAAAGAGCACTTCCAGATGTTGTTTTAGTTTGGGCTTGACAACAGTGTCATGGTTCAGTCAAAAGAAAAAGTCTGCTACTTTGAGTTTTGCAAAGGTTGAGTACATGGCAGTCAGTCAGGTTAGTTGCGAAGCATTGTGACTTCACAAGTTATTGGTGGATTTATTTTATCGGGAGATGAGGCATAGGGTAATTTATTGTGATAATCAGAGTTGCATCCAACTCTCTAAGAATCTTGTATTTCATGACAGTTCAAAGTATATTGATATAAGGTACCATTTCATCCATGATTATGTTTAGAGAGAAGCTGTGGAGTTGAAGTACATTTTCATGACGAGTAGGTTGCCGATATACTTACGAAGTCTCTTGGAAGGGGCAAGTTCATTCATTTCAGAGACAAGTTTGGTGTTGGTGCAAAACACCTTCCTTGGTAAGAGGGAGTGTTGATTTTTGTACCTAGGAAAAAGTTCCCATAGTGACTTTTTTCCTAAGTCACTTAAAAAGGGAAAATAACATGACTCTTGCAATTAATGACTTAAGATGAGTTTTTAATTTTGACTTCAGTGATTAAAGTGACTTTTTGTAAAAGTTGAATTTTAAGTTGAGTGAAATTAATTTTGGACAAAAATAAAATGCACATTATTTCTCATCCATTGATCTAGACCATCATGGGCCCTTGGATTAGATATCCATTAAACTTCCTCATTAGACACCAAAAAGGCAAGGGAAGGCAGGAGAGACTCGTTCTTTTTTTTTCCATGAGAGTTGGAGAGATGAGAAGAAGGAAGAATTGCAGCAGTGGGCACGATTCCAAACGATCATACAACAACATTAAAGTCATTTCCATACAACATGAACCTTGATGAGTTTTTAGATCATAAAAATTGAGGTCTGTACAAAAACATTTATTGATGTTCTATACAACAATAACACAAATTTTGAGACTGTTATGGGCACAAAAATCGAGATTGTTATGTACAACAATGGGAACGAATTTGAGACATATTTTCATGTCCCCACCCCTTTACTAGAGAGAGGACATGACTATGATGCTATATAATCTGGGAAATCTAGCCCCATGAACGTAATATAAAATGATTTGAACTTAAACATACACAAGTGCATAAACCATTAACATACCACAAAAGCAAAATACATTCCATTCAAGCATTTAACTTGTTCATTTAATTCATAAACACATACAAATGCAGGGATTAACACAGAGATACTTATCTTATGAAGAATCTCGTCCCGCAACCAGCTATGTTGCTGCAACGTTCCAACCAACCATAGGCTAGTGTGCTCATCAATATCTTAGCAGCACTGCCACCCCCAAGCTAGGCATGATTCCAACAAGGAATAAGGAACACTAGCAGGCTCACACATAACCAAGGATACAACAAAACTTATCCAAGCCAACACAGTTGGGTTTATCAGGCTACAAAGGAGATGGAAAGGCTGAATGATTAGATAGTGAGCTCAACCCCAGAGCTATGGACACCTGCACCATATCTATCTTGGATTCTAGAACATCTACACACCCAACACAAGGAATCACCACCTTCTCTGCTATACAGTCCCTCAGGTCATGTCTTCCCTTCCAGTGCTATTTATGGTGTGCAAAGAAGAAAACCAACCCCCTAGATATGTCTATGAGGTTCCTTCTCACACTAGATTTATCAAGCTGGTAAGACCCCATTTCCACTCCCAATTTAGTTAATACCAAAGCACAAATGCATACATAGCAAGATACACAATTCTGGGTTGAGGAAAACAGTTTTGGTAACAAAACGAATTGCCAAGATGGGTGAAAAAAACCCCCTAACATCAATTTGATTCCCAGAGATGTTTTTTCCCTAACGTGGCCGAAACGGACTCAACAACACCCAAGAAACTGTGGGTCTCTTCTCCCACTCGTTGGGCATTACCAAAAACGATTTCCAGCTTGAAAACAATGGGAAAATGTAACAAAATCGTGGGTGAGGAAACCCAACCATCGATAGTTACCAAAAATGATTTCCCAGCATGAGGAAAATGAGGTGAACAAAGAAAAACGTGAATGAATACACACATAGGAAGTTCCAGCTGCCTCTAAGAGCTCAACGTGAAGGAAAATGGTGAGGAAAACATGAAAACATGGAAGCATGGTAGAATGGGAATACGTTTTTGGGGTTTTTACTTGACCAAGGATTCAAAACGCGTTTTCCAAAAATGGGTGCTCTGCCCAATTCAATTTTTTTTTCCCATACTCTTCCCATTCCCATGCAATAACTACTTCAACCAATTTCTGGCAGGAATAAATGATTGGTTGAGTAAGACAAGAAAGATGGCTGACAACTTGATGGGTTTTCCCAATGACATTTGGATTTTCCCCATTGGCTTAGAGGTTAAATATACCGCCCCCATTATCCTTAGGAAATCATGCCCCATATCATTATTTGTTGCATTGACATAGCTGTTTGTGGGTTTTTTAATTAAATTGCATATTTTCATGATGTCCAAAGTTATAATGTGCCAGCTAGCACAAAATACCATCAGAAACGTTTTTTAATCGTCGAAACATAAAATGCTAAATCAATGGTGGGGATTTTGCCTTTAGCTCCACACCATGATTAATTACAATATATACATTGTATACATTTAATGCAACTGGGGTCAAAACCAGGGTGTTACATTCCCCTCCCCTTTCAACAACACTGTCCTCAGTGCTTTACAAAATTGAACAAAATGCTACACTGGTACCTCCCTCAGTGCTCCGCAGAATTGAACAAAAATGGATGTGCCAATCGCATGGCATCCTCCAACTCCCATGTATCCTCTTCAGGACTGTAGTGCTCCCATTACACCTTTACCTACCCTATGGATTGGTTCCAGAGCATTGTGACCTTCCTGTCAAGGATGTGCATTGGCTCAATTTGAGACTCTCCCTCGGGTTCTACCTAAATCAGATCCCAATTTATCACATGGTTAGGATCATGTACATATTTCTTAAGCAAAGAAACATGAAAAACATTATGAGCTATAGTGCTAGCAGGAAATGCAAGTCTATATGTAACTGGTCCTATTCTTTCAAGCACTTCAAATGACCCAAAATATCTAGGTGACAACTTGGCACAACTTTCAAGCTTCAAGGAACTCTTCTTTGCCCTCACTCTGAGGTAAACATGATCCCCAACACTGAACTCTCTGTTCACCCTATGCTTATCTGCATAGATTTTCTATCTATCCTGGGATGCTTTTATATTCTTCCTGATTTTTACAACCTCCTGCTCCATCTTCTTGAGCAATTCTGGACCAAGCACAACCTTGTTCACTGGATTATCCCAAGTCACTGGTGTCCTACACCTCCTTCCATACAAAGCTTCATGTGGACTCATTCCCAGGGATGCTTGCTGTCCATTTTTATATGTAAATTCTAACAAGTGTAAATAATCCTCCCACTTGGTTGGTTTCCATCAGATACATGCGAAGCATGTCTTCAAGTACTTGATTAACTCTCTCTGTCTGTCCATCAATTTCAGGATGGTAGGCAGTGCTGAAGTTTAGCTTTGTACCCAAATCTGCAAACAACCCCTTAAAAAAAATGGAAGTGAACTTGAGATCTCTGTCAGAGACTATTGCCTTAGGAAATCCATGCAATTTGAAAATATCCTTCATGAATATCTTTGCAATGTCATCAGTCTTATGTGTAGACTTAACCAGTATGAAATGTGATGCCTTTGTCAACTTGTCCACCACAACCATGGTGGAATCATGTTGTCTCCAAGTCATTGTCAATCCTATAATAAAATCCATGGAAATAACTTCCCATTTCCATTCTGGAACTGGAAAAGGATGCAACAACCCTGCTGGGTGTTGATGCTCAAACTTCACCCTCTCACATTTCATGCACCTTGATATATATTTAGACATGTCCTTTTTCATTCCTGGCCAAAAGTACCACTTTCTAGCTGTAGCAATTGTCTTCTGATATCCTGGGTGACCAGAATATGGATCTTGATGGATCTCATCCATAACAACTCTCCTCATATCTGCTACATTTGGAATATAAATTCTGTTCTTATAAGTAAGAAGTCCATCTTCTTCCAATTTATATCCCTCATACCTCTTCACAAGACTTTGCTTCTGCAATTTGTCTTTTACCTGCTCATACAACGCATCTCCAGTAGTATGACTAACAATATTCCGTCTCAAATATTATTGGAAAATACTAAGAGATGCCACATGCATTTCCTGCACCTTTTTGCTGAGTACATCAACTACCTTATTCTCTTTCCCATTTATGTGCTTGATTTCAAAATCAAACTTACATAAAAACTCTAGACATCTAGCTTGCCTGGCATTTAGAGTAGGCTGATCAAACAAATACTTCATACCACAATGGTCCGTCCTTAGCTCAAATCTTCTGCCCATCAAGTAATGCCTCCACATCTTGAGAGCATGTACTATGGATGCAAGTTCTAGATCATGAGTGGCATAGTTTTTCTCATGTTACTTCCACTTTCTTGATTCATAACATATCACGTGGTTGCCTTGCATAAGGACTCCTCCAAGCCCTTGACCGCATGCATCGGTACATACCACAAAATCTTTTTTTCTGGATCTTCAATCTTCAAGACTGGTGCACTTGTTAGAATATTCTTCAACTGCTGGAAGCTTTCTTCACACCTGAGTGTCCATTCAAACTTTAGTTCCTTCTTTTGCAAAGAAGTGACTGGATTTGCAACCTTGGAGAATCCCTCAATGAATCTCCTGTATTATCCTGCAATTCTCATAAAATATCTTGCATCTGTTACATTTCTTGGAGTAGGCCAATTTATAATGGCCTCAATCTTCTCAGGGTCTACAGATATACCCTCATCTGAGATAATGTGACCCAACTAATGAATCTTATCTCTATAAAAGTCACAATTGCTCAAATTTTCATACAACTGATGCTCCCCGAGCAAATGCAATGTCAATCTCAGATGCTCTTCATGATCTTCCTCATTCTTAGAATAAATAAGGATGTAATCAAGGAAAACAAGAACAAACTTGTCCAAATACCTACCGAAGACACTATTCTTAAGGCACATAAATGTAGCTGGTGCATTTGTGAGACCAAATCGTACCACTACAAACTCATAATGTCCATACCTTGTTCTGAAGTCTGCCTTATGAATGTCTTCATCCTTGATTCTCACCTGATGGTAACCAGACCTCAAGTCAATCTTGGAAAATACCTTTGCCCCGCTCATTTGATCAAAGAGGTCATCAATCCGAGGAAAATGATATTTTTTATTCACAGTGACTTTGTTTAGCTATCTGTAATCATACACAACCTGAGTGTACCATCTTTCTTCTTTACAAACAGGGCTGGTGATCTCCAAGGGGACACACTCAGCCTGATATACTTCTTCTCCAACAACTCTTGCAGTTGCATGTTTAGTTCTAGCGTTTCCAATGTACTCATTCTGTAGGGTATCTTGGACACTGGTGCTGCTCCTGGAACAAGTTCAATTGTGAAATGAATGTCCCTATTTGGAGGAAGCTCTGAAATCTCATCAGGAAACACATCCTTGAATTCCTGTAACACATGAAAGTCCTCCAACCTAGGAGTTTCATTCTCTGTTGCCTCCAAAATATGAGATGCATACAACTGGAAATATTCCCTACAGAACTTGTTCAACTGCATTGCTGAAATATGCCTTACAAAAATCACCTTTGGAATGACTCTTACAACTCTTGGGTTTCCTTCTTCATCCATGCATTCAAAAGTCTTATTGTAACAGTCAATATTTACCCTGTGAGCTTCTAACCAATCCATTCCAATGAGAACATCATAGGAACCAAGTGGCAGAAAATTCATATCAACACAAGTGACCAATCGATTCATGACCAACAAACATTTATATACCACTTCACTAACCTTTCTCTTCGTTCCCGTGGCTTGACAAGATTTGTTATGCTTTACTTTCTTAAAAGCACAAATCTCCACTACTCTAGGGGTAATGTAGCTGTGAGTAGAACCAGGGTCAATCAAAATAGAAACAGATTGCTCAACAATCTTACCTGTAACTTCAACCACAATTGACTGGTGATCTTCCTGGAGGTCATACAGTTTTTCATAAATCCTAGGGAAAACCCTTGTTACTTGACCCACTGTTTGTTCCTCTTGAATTTTGTAAGCTGGCCTTGCATTCTCATTTTCAAGGGGACAATTCATGCGCATGTGGGGTCCTCCACATTTCCAACATTGGAGTGGTTCTCTATTCTGCTATGGATGTCTTGGCTTTCCTCCCACCACTCCAACTCGCTTACTCGCAGTTGGGATGACTGCTTCTGTTAATTCCTAAAGTTAGAAGGTTTGAAACCTTTCTTTCTTTGGTCAGACTTCTCATTCTTTTTGTCTTTCCATGTCTTATGATAATCATGTTTTCCTTTGCTTTGCTCATAGCAATACTTAGCTTTCCTTATTGCTTCTTCAAGAGTTCTATGTTTGTAAAACTCAATTCTGTCCTTGTAAGACTGAGGCATCCACTCAGGAAACGCTGGATTTTTACTTTTTCATCTTTAATGTACCTGACATACCTCAATAGTTCCAAGAACTTGTTTGCATACTCTTCCATGGTATGCTGTCCCAACTCATGGAATTCTTTGATCTTATCATTATAGTACCTATCAGAGAGGTAATTCTGCTTGAAATACTTCTGGAACTGTTTCCACACAATCCTCCTTTCATTAATCTTCTTCACTTTTCTGAAGTGCTCCCACCATATGGATGCTGTTCCAGTCAAATTGAAGATGGATACCCTAGCCTTCATATTTCCAGAGTAGTCTTGGACTTGGAAATATTTTCTCATCCCAAGAAGCCAAGCTTTAGCTTCTTGACCATTATTTATCTCACCATTGAAGGTAGGCGGCCTTGCCTTCTTAAACTCATCACGTGAATGGTTCAGGTAATGCCTCTTCCTCTCATTCTTGTGAGAAGAAGAACTTGATTTGGTAGTGGATCCTTCAGAGTCAGATGACCCACTAGGAGATCTCTTCCTTCTTCTGGTACTTCTTTTACTACCTTCCGGTCTTACTATCCAGTCCCCAGAGTTCATTTGCCTCTGGATGTTTGTCAAAATTTGAAGCATGGATACATTTAGCTGATTCTACTCCTCTTGAGCCTTAACCGATATTTCATTATCTGCCCTGTAACTTTGCATCTCCACCCTTAGTCTTCTCATGGTGGCTACAAAATCCGAGGGAGTATCTTGAAACCTTCTCCCATTAGACTCTGTCTCAGCATTTCCAACTTGGACATTTTCCCCCATAGCATCTTCCTCGTACTTATTGGGGATTTTTGCATCATCATACACGCCGTAGTTTCTCATGGCTCAACCAAACCAACTTTATTGAACTGTACTATCTGGAATGTTGCCTTTGAATGTGACTATGATTCTGAAAAATGTGTTAATAAACATAATTGTTAGCTGCATAACACTCATATGAATCATACATTACTTACCTGCATTGGAAACAACATATATTGACAACTTTGTCAAATCATAGAATTGTCTTTTCACAAGGAACGACTGTCTGAAGGGTACGATGGGGGTCAAGGGCGGCGCCCTCATTTTTTTTTGTAAATTTTTTATTTTCACGCAATCTGGAGCATATGATCGTGCCATTTTCACCTTTCTGGTCCCTATAAATCCCACTGAAAACCTGCAAAAATTCTCTTTTTCGGAGTAACTCATCTTTTCCACCCGATCGACAAACTCACCGAATTTTTCTGACATGTCGGCTTGACTCATATTTTCCCTTCCGACACGTCGGCAAAACTCATCATTTCTTTTCTATCAAAAAAAGTCGTCATTTCCTTCCGATGCGTTGGAAGAACTTGCCGAGTTCATTCGACGTATCGACAAGCTTTCCATTTTCTTGCCGATCGAAAAACTCATCAAACTTTTCCGACGTATCGGAAAAAATTACCGAGTTCACCCAACATGTATCGGAAACACTTCATCTTTTCGTTCAAATATGGGATTTTTGACAGTTAGACAATTTTTTTAAAATTTTTCTTTCTTTCCTCAACATCGGCAAAACTCATCCGAGATGCATCAGAAAACTTATCCAAGATGCATTGGAAACTCATCCGAGATGCATCGAAAAGCTCATCCGAGATCCATCGGAAACTCATTCGAGATGCATCGGAAAGATCACCCAAGATGCATCGGAAAGATCACCCAAGATGCATCAAAAAAATCATCTAACTTTTCCAACGTATCGGAAAAACTTATCGAGTTCACCCTATTTTCACCACTTAGAATTTTTTCAAAAAGTTTCTTTTGCTCTTCTTCTCGTCAGCTCAACATGCCATCGGATCAAGTCAGCCAGTTCAGCCGACACTGTATCGGAAGAACTCATGCAACTGATCTGATATATGAAACATTTCCAACACTTAGGAAAATTTGGAAATTTTTTCCTGTCTTTCTTATTTTTCCCTTACAGACCAGAGGGTAATATTGCCTCTATCACTGCTCTTCATGGCCCATTGAGGCCTATGCTGCAACGTGAGATCTGATGCCATACTGTATGCATTGGAAACTCATCTGAGATGCATCGAAAAGCTCATTCGAGATCCATCGGAAACTCATCCAAGATGCATCAGAAAGCTCATCTGAAATGCATCAAAAAACTCATCTAACTTTTCCAATGTATCGAAAAAACTTATCGAGTTCACCCTATTTTCACCACTTAGAATTTTTTCAAAAAGTTTCTTTTGCTCTTCTTCTCATCGGCTCAACATGCCATCGACTCAACTTAGCTAGTTCAGCCGACACTGTATCGGAGGAACTCATGCGACTGATCCGATATATGAAACATTTCCAACACTTAGGAAAATTTGGAAATTTTTTCCTGTCTTTCTTATTTTTCCTTTGCAGACTAGAGGGTAATATTTCCTCTGTCACTGCTCTTCATGGCCCATTGAGGCCCATGCGGCAAGGTGAGATCTGATGCCATACTGTTACGTCCCCACCCCTCTACCAGAGAGAGGACATGCCTATGCTGCTATCTAATCCAAGCAATCTAGCCCCATGAACGTAATATAAAATGCTTTGAACTTAAACATACACAAGTGCATAAACCATTAACATACAACGGAAGCAAAATACATTCCATTAAAGCATTTAACCTGATCATTTAATTCATAAACACATACAAATGCAGATATTAGCACAAAGATACTTATCTTATGAAGAAGCTTGTACCGCAACCAGCTATGTCGCTGTAACGTTCCACCCAACCATAGGCTTGTGTGCTCATCAATCTCTCAGTAACACTGCCACACTCGAGTTGGGCATGATTTCCACAAGGAATAAGGAACACTAGCAGGCTCACACATAACCAAGGATAGAACAAAACTTAGCCAAGCCAACACAGTTGGTTTTATCATGCAACAAAGGAGCTGGAAAGGCTGACTGCTAAGCTAGTGAGCTCAATTATAGAGCTATGGACACCTGCACTAGATCTATCCTGGATTCTAGAGAATCTACACACCCAACACAAGGAAGAACTCCCTTCTCTCCTGTACAGTCCCTCAAGCCATGTATTCCCTTCCAGTGCTATTCAGGGTGTGCAAAGAAGAAAACCAGCTCCCTAGATCTGTCTGTGAGGTTCCTTCTCACACTAGATTTATCACGCTGGTCAGACCCCTTTTCCACTCCAAATTCAGTTCAAACCAAAGCACAGATGCATACACAACAATATACACAATTATGGGTTGAGGAATTTTTTTTTGGAAACAAAACGAATTGCCAAGATGGGTGAAAACAACCCCCTAACAACAATTCGATTCCCAAGGACATTGTGGCCCTAACGTGGCCAAAACAGACTCAACAACACCCAAGAAACCGTGGGTCTCTTCTCCCACTCACTGGGCATTACCAAAAACGATTTTCAGGTTGGAAACAATGGGAAAATGCAACAAAATCATGGGGGAGGAAACCCAACCACTAATAGTTACCAAAAATGATTTCCTAGCCTGAGGAAAATGAGGTGAACAACAAAAAACGTGAATGAATACACACACAGGAAATTCCAGCTGCCTCCAAGAGCTCAACATGAAGGAAAATGGCGAGGAAAACATGAAAACATGGAAGCATGGTAGAATGGGCATACATTTTTGGTTTTTTTACTTGACCAAGGAGTCAAAACATGTTTTCCAAAAATGGGTGCTCTGCCCAATTCAAATTTTTGCCCATACTCTTCCCATTCCCATGCAATAACCACTTCAACCAATTTCTAGCAGGAATAAATGATTGGTTGAGTAAGACAAGAAAGGTGGTTGACAACTTGATGGGTTTTCCCAATGACATTTGGATTTTCCCCATTGGCTCAGAGGTTAAATATCGCACGCTTATCCTTAGGAAATCATGCCCCCATCTCATTATTTGTTGCATTGACGTAGCTGATTGTGGGGTTTTTTAATTAAATTGCATATTTACATGATGTCCAAAATTATAATGTGTTGGATAGCATAGAATACCATCGACAACGATTTTTAATCGCCGAAACACAAAATTCTAAATCGATGGTGGGGATTTTACCTTTATCTCCACACCATGATTAATTACAATATATACATCATATACATTTAATGCAAACCGGGTCAAAACCGGGATGTTACACATATCGTACATTTTTTGGCCAAAAAAATAGAGGTGATTCTATATAGCAGGGAGCACAAAAATTGAAGTCCGTGCAGGTCGTACGGTACAACAGTGGGCACAAAAAACAAGACAATCCATATAGTAAATTTTGGCATGATTTTGGAGGCAACTTGTTGGCGGAAATTCCAGACTGTAAAAATTTCTGAATTCAGTCATTTTGCTGAGCACTGTGGTTGAGATAAGTTTATTTATGTTTTGTTGTACTTTAATTTTATAAAAAAATAAAATTCTCTCTCTTAGGATAAGGTTTTTCCCTGGAGGTTGGGTATTTCCTAGGTCAATTTGGCCAAAAATAAGTGTGTTTGATTTTTATGTGTGACTGTGTTTTATTTCTACTCATTGAATATGTACAAATTCTTCATGTGTTTTTGTCAAAATTGTTTATGAGAAAATGAACTAATTGGCAGTTCAAAGTAAATTGGATTGAGCATTAAACAATGATAAAAATAGTGGCATGAAACCGAGTTAGAGAATAAGATAAAAATTTAGGAGTGGAAGAGGTAAAATATTCCCCCCTCCTGGTTCCGAAGCTGGTTAATCTAGGATTTGTCAAAAAAACCCTATACAACAATCAATTTGGGAATCCTATCCAAATTTCAACATTTCAAATTTGGGAATAAAAAGTTTACATGATCCTATCCAAATTTCAACATTTCAAGCTTATTGGGTGCAACCGAGACAACTAGAGTACTCTTTACTAGATTGTTGCGATGATAACCTACACACATACACATAAAGACCCGAATCATAAAAATATAAACAAAAAATAACAATGCAGGTAGTAAAACTGAATCGTACATACTTGCCATGTTTAAAATTTTTATTCACATAATTCTGCATTCACCATAATGGATAGACCTGAAACCGCAGTTTTACATGAAATCGAGGCCTGTTACGCTCATGTATAACTGAGTACAAGGATGGAAAATACAAAAAATTGAACTTAATAGTACTCGCCCTCTGATGCATGCCCTTTACCTTCGGTGGGTAGGCAAGGTGTTTCGGTCGCCTCGGAAGCTCAAAGTCTGTCATGGGTTTGGAATTTCAAACATTGTTCTTCCTTGGGATTTTTAAACCGTCATCATTTGTGCACTACATGCTTTCTCTCTAATTTATTTCCTAGGTTCTTTGCTGTCTACAACAAAGGTTCGAGAGGGATGAAACTGTTTCTTGGAATAGAATACATAAATCTCTATGATGAATATCAATGGACTTCCATGAATACAAGCAAAGGTTATGTTTCTGCAACAATGTTGCAAATCACAGAGGCCTCCCCTCCATAGGAGTAATTGAGCTCAACCTTTGGTTGATAACTAACTGTTCCCATTTCATATAATAAAGTAGCAAAGTATACAAGGAACAAGAATTACTTCTATGCTATGATGCTTTCTTTAGTCTCAGATACAACAATCAATTTGGGAATCCAAATATCGTTGGCTCTATGTCTCTCAAAACCTGCAACGATTTGTTCTTTCTTCATACCATTGGTCTTCAACATCTCTATATTATTCTTGAGATTTTTGAGATTTTTGTTTCAACTTCTCTATATTGGTCTTCCAAATCTTCGAAAGTATGCTACAGAAGCCATTGTCATCTAGCCATGATCCAGAGTAAGGTCGATAATCCGGTGCGAGGTCCCTGGCTACAAGTTCCTTGATTTCTCAAAGATACGCTTCTCAGAGATGACTGTAAGGCATATTAAATTGAGCACATAGATCTGTGGACCAACACACAACTCACAAGATAGATGAGACAATTTTACTCAGAAATTGAAGAATGAAACAATGCAAAAATGGCTTGCAATTGTGAATGCTTTCATTAATCAAAAGTAATCGGATAATTAATTACAATGTAATACACTGGTATTAATAACCAGTCAATTCGAATGCATGAGAGATGAATTCGAATTGATTGATTCTACCTAACTCCACGTGTCATGTCCCCAACCCTACGAACGACAAAGAGGACGCTACCATAATACTATCTACCCGGGCAACTAGCCCCATGAACATAAAAGGGAAATTGCATTGAAGTAATAACATGCACATATGCATAAATGTTTAACACATAGAGGAAGCAAATCCATTCCATTCATTCACATGTTCATTGTAATTCATTATCAAATGTAACTGCAGAGATTTAAACACAAGAATACTTATCTTATGAAGAAAATTGTCTGCAACCAGCTATATCGCTGCAACGTTCCACCAGACCATAGGTGAGTGTGCTCATCAATCTCTCAGCAGCACTGCCACCCCCGAGTTGGGCATGATTTCCACAAGGAATAAGGAACACTAGCATGCTCACACATAGCCAAAGATATGTCAAAACAAAATCAAGCCAAATATATGTTTGGGTTTATCAGATTGCCAAGGGGATGGAAAGGCTTGTTTGCTAAGCTAGTGAGCTCAACCATAGAGCCATGGACACCTACACAAGATCTGACTTGGATTTTCCAACACGTACACACCCAACACAAGGAATCGTCCCCTTCTCTGCTGTACAGTCCCTCAGGCTATGCATTCGCTTCCGGTGCTATTCATGATGTGCAGTAAGGGACAATCAACCCTCAAGATCTCTCAGTGAGGCTACTCATGCACTAGGTTTATCAAGGAGTTTACCTCTTCCACTCCTAACTCGGTTAAATATTCCCCCCTCCTTATCCTTAGGAAAGCATGCCCCCATCTCATTATTTGTTGCAGAGACATAGCTGGTTGTGGGTATTTTAATTAAAATACATATTTACATGATGCCAAAATTATAATGTGCCGGCTAGCATGAATATACCATCGGCAACGATTTTAATCGTTGGAACATAAAACGTTAAATTGATGGTGGGGATTTTGCCTTTAGCTCCACACCATGATTAATTACAATATATACATCATATACATTTTTAATGCAAAGGGGGTCAAAACCGGGGTGTTACACCATCGATAACTTGACATGTCTAAATCATTATTGGAGCTCAACTAGTTAGCCCTAGTTGCCTCAATCAGTGCACCAGTCAGTTAGAATCAGTTAACTAGCCTAACTGAATGTGGTAGCTGAGAAATTGCGTGTTGATGTATTTGTAACTTCAGAATGTATTCACTTGTATATTTTATGTATTGTACCCCGATGTTTATTCCGGGAAGTATCTATAATGTAATTGAGTCATGTCATATCCTGATGTTCCTATCGGGAGATTCAATAATGTAAACAAGTCATGTAAAGTCATAGAGGGTAACCCTCCTTATTGATCAAGGGTTAAAGTCCCCACAGTTGTGGGGCCCTAGGGTTATTAGACTACCCTAGAGAAGTAGGCCCTAGGTGAGTTATTGTAAGTCAAGGAAATAGTCTCGACCATTGTGTTAAGGTTAACCCTCCTTGTTGATCGGAGGGGAAAAGTCCCCACAATTGAGGGGCACTAGGGTTATTAGACTCTCCTAGAGATGTCGACCCTGGTAAGTAATTGTTAAGTGAGGCCGACATGTTGGAGTGGACATTAAGTGAACGAAAGAATATAAATAGAGAGTGAGCCTCTCTATTTATTACACACACACTCGCTCACTAGGGCGCATGAGTGAGAGAGAAGAAGCATGGATCAGAGAAAGAGACAACTAATATCGGAGATCATCTTTATGTTTTCAGGTTTTACTTTTGCTATTGGTGCTCATTCTATCTCTGAGGAAGTTGCGGGATTTTCTTCTTTATGGTTTCCCCAAAGAAAATTCTTTGTGTCTCTTGTCTTTTGTATTTATTGATGTGCATGTTATTCTCTCAGTTAAAGATCCTAAGATCATATTGCTTAAATGATAAAAATCTAACATGGTATCAGAGCTAAGCTGAGAAGAATACATTGTACAGATGCAGAAGCTAGGGATTCTTACTTTTTGGGTCTCTCTCCACAATCCATCAGAAAAAGTATGCTATGCTGACTCTCCATTGAAGGGCACATCTTTCTGTTGAAGCAGAATTTGATTCCAGGCATTTTCAATTTTTGGTGCGGGAAATTAGGGCTTTTTACAGAAGAGGAATTTTTGAGTGAGCCTGGCATAGGATTTCTCTCCTCATCAAAATCAAATTTTAGAGACCTGGGTCGAGATTTTTGGTTGGGTGAAACTCTAGGAAAGTTAAACCCTAGTTTGACCCCAGGCCTAAAAAACCCTAAAATACTGAAACTAATAAGTTTTGGTACATTCGCTATATCTTGGGATGAAGAAGTCTTAGGGGCCAAAACTTTCACAGGTTGAAGATAAATTCCTTAGGTATAGAGTGTCCAAGTTTCACCCTCCGATTCGCTATATTCTAGGAGATATGATTCCTCCAAGTTAGGGTTCCAGCCTCTCCTAGGATTTCTTCCCAAACAGGACACCTGTGGAGAACTGCCATATCTCAGGATACCAAGGTCCAAATGAAATTTCTGAATATTTTCTAGAAAGGGAACAGACTGTACTTTCTATGGTCAAAGTTTCAGACCCAGAAGATGAAACATCGACACGTGGTAGTCCGTACAACTTCGCTATGCTGAACAGTCCTGAAACATGTCACCTTGGGAAAATGCTCATAAGTCCCAATTGGTGAAACAAATTATGATGAAACCTATGGTGTTGGAACAAGGACAGATGATGATACCTTAGTACGAAATTATAGACAAAGAGGAGCAGTAATTTAAGAGATAGCGCAGAAACAGTATCATGCATCTATGCAGAAGAAATTGGTAAACTAGGGCTTCCTGTTCCAGGAGCTTCCCTCCACTGTTTTCAGAAAAGGATTACATTGGAAATCTCGCCTTAAAGAGGTCTATATTTTGATCCAATCATATGTGAAAGATTCAAAGTTTTGAAAATTAGGGTTTTTTTGACAAATCCTAGATTAACCAGCTTCGGAACCAGGATGGACACCTCAAATCGGTAAGATCTAATCTTTTTTGATTTACAGTTGAGGTTCTCATTTCAAGATGACTAATCACACCAGTTTGATGACAAGCGTGGTGAGGCTGACAACTTCCAAGCATGGAAGTATAGTATCTCACTAGTTCTTGAAGGAAATGAATTGGACACCCACATAAGTAGAGAGGTTCCAGTTCCAGAGGGATATAAGGCTAAGGCCTTACTCAAGAAGAACTTGGTCAAGGCCAAGAAGATCATTGCTGATTCAATAGAGGATCACCTTATACCACAAGTGTCTTCTCTAAACACACCTAAAGAGATGTTTGATTCCTTGACCAAGCTATTTGAAGGGAAGAACATAAATCGAAAGATGACTTTGAGAAAACAGTTGAAGAATGTGAAGATCTAGAATATAGAAACAATACAGTGATACTTTACAAATAAAAGAACAACTTGAAGCGGTAGAAGAAGAAGTGGAGAATGAAGAAGTTGTGATAAGCACCTTGAATGGCCTCCTAGGATCATGGGATTCATTCATTCAAGGAATGTGTGCGAGAAGGAAGTGATTACTTTTAGCAGACTCTGGGAAGAGCACACACAAGAAGCAACTCGACTCTTAATAAGAGAAAAGAAGATGGGAGCAACTGAAGATCAAGCTCTCACCATCCAAAGAAGATCCCTCAAGCGATGAAGAATACGAAGGAATCAACTCTTGAAGAACCTCTTATCCATATTATCGTTTGGATAAGAAATTATGTTGTTATGAATGAAGAAGATGATGAGGCTCAAGAAGGGGTATACCCACGGAACAAATAAAGATAAGTATTTAATTGTCATTTCATGATATTGTTTTGTTATGCATTTGTTTATATTCAGTTGATGTATTATGCATGATAGAATGTTTGAATTAATGACAATATACTACTAATATGCATGTGATGGGTGAGTAGCTCATGGTGCTATACAACTCTCCATTCCTACTTATCTAGAAGGAAACCTCTTTGCTGACATATTGGATTAGTGCACAACCTCAATGTTGTCCTGGTAGAGATGGAAGGCATCTAGAACGTTTCCGTGAGATATGGATAAAAGTTGTATTGGCTACAATAGTTGCA
Source organism: Pseudotsuga menziesii (assembly GCA_001517045.1). Taxonomy (NCBI): domain Eukaryota; kingdom Viridiplantae; phylum Streptophyta; class Pinopsida; order Pinales; family Pinaceae; genus Pseudotsuga; species Pseudotsuga menziesii. Next base: position 148,265 of record LPNX010972204.1, read on the forward strand.
TGATCATATCTTTATGCATAATAATTTACCATTATGAATATGCATTATGAAATGTTTATAATCATACAATTGGTGTATTTGAATTATAGGAAAGATCGCGTACAATCGCCTATAAGAAAAGAAGGATGAGACTTGTTCCAAACAACAAGTGATGATAGTTCAAGACGAAGAATAATATGACGAATGTAGCGGCATCATTGATGCAGAACCTTCCAGCTATGAAGAAGTAGCCAAAAATATAGGGAAGACCAATTCAAGAAGAATGATGTTTAGGATGCGGCATCGAGACCTGAAGGGAAGTCCATAGTATCTTCCATATGGATCTACAAGATCCAACATGCAGTAGATGGCAACATCGTGGGATACAAGGCATGATTCGTAGCACGTGGATTCTCACGGAAAGAAGGCATAGACTACGGAGAGACATTTGCAGCCAGTGGGAGTTAAGGCACATGATAGGAAAAATCATATGTGCAAATGAAGGAATGCCTTGTACGAGCTCAGAATATACCCATTGGATAACACATACATGAGGAGCTTGAAGATCACCTAGAGTGATGAAGATCTTAACCTTTGATACATGTTGAAGATGAAAGCATATAGAGGATGACAAGCTCACATATGGGTGCGAGAATAACTTTTGAAAAAGTTCCATATAGAGGATCTTGGTATCCAGTGATCCTAGATAGATACATAGAATATTAGTAGCAGAGGAAGCTACTTGTCACTTCGGTATAGAATGTTTCAGTGGATAGAGTATGAAAGACAGAGGGAGAATGATGCTCCGCTTCAGACGGAGTAACTGTAGAAGATCCTAAGGTTCGACATGGTACGACAGTATGGAAAGCTTGCTGATGGCTCTAGGATTTACTGAGAGTAAAGGGGATTCCAACCTTTGCTTCAAGGTTGAAGGCGGAAGACCAGTGATGCTCCTGTTATATGTCGATAACTTGTTCCTGACATAAAAGAGGAATTCTTTAAATTTGCAAGAAGGAGACTTGCTACCGAGTTCGAGATAAAGGACTTGGGTATGATGCACTACTTTCTAGGCATGGAGGTGTGGCAGAATGTAGATGGAATCTCGCTAGGACAAGGGAAGTATGCAATAGAGATCCTGAAGAGATTTGGGATGATGGACTGCAAGGCCATGACCACACCTATGGCATCGAACCTGAAGCTATTAGATGATTTGTTCCTTGATGTACCTGACGAATATGAGACCAGATATTTGCTTTGATGTGACCACCTTGAGCTAGTTCCTGACAGATCCGAGACATGTTCACTTGATTGCTACAAAGCATATTCTAAGGTACCTAAAGGGTAGAGTTTATTATGGGCTCAAGTATAAGGCTGCTCAGAAGATTAACCTAGAAGGTTATATTGATTCAAATTGGGCAGGTAGTGCCATCGATAGAAAGAGCACTTCAAGGTGCTGCTTCAATATGGGATCAGGTATGATCTCTTCATTTAGTAGGAAACAGTCTTGTGTGGCACTAAGTACAGATGAAGCAGAGTATGTTGTAGCTTGTTCAGCTAGTTGTGAGGTAGTATGGCTAAGGAAGCTACTATCTGATTTATTTGATCTCCAGTTGGATGCTATTTGTATATATTGTGACAACCAAAGTTGTGTGAAGTTGTATGAGAACTCGGTGTTCCATGACAAGTCGAAGCATATCGAGATCAAGTATCACTATATCAGGGATATGGTGCAGAGAGGAGCAATGAAGCTATGGTATGTTGTGACAGATGAACAGATAGCTGATGTGTTGACTAAGCCATTTTCCAGAGTGACGTTTGAGTACTTCAAGGAGAAGCTTGGTGTTCTCTAGATCGAGGTTCCCTCCAAGGGGAAGTGATGAGTTCGTGAGCCATTCTGACATGGTGAGAGGATTGGTTCCTTCCATGGTCAGATGTAAGTGCTGAGCCATTTTGAGGTGACTGTGGTATGTGTTCCCACATGATCAGATATAAGCACTGAAGGCCATTCTCTGGGAGAATGGAGGCACCTGGTCAGTTACCAGGAATACTCAACCTAGAGCCAAGGGCCATTCTAATGTGACTATGGGATGTGTTCCCACATGATCAGATGTAAGTGCAAAGCCATTCTAATGTGACTGTGGGATGTGTTACCACATGATCAGATGTAAGTGCAGAGCCATTCTGAGAATACTATGGGGTGTGATCCGACATGATTAGATATAAGTGCTGAGCCCTTCTAGCATGGATATGGGATGTGTTCCCCACATGGATGGATATAAGTGCTAAGCCATTCTAGCATGGATGCGGGATGTGTTCCCCACATGGCTGGATATAAGTGCTGAGCCCTTCTGACATGGTTCTTGGATGCGTTCCTCCCATGGTAAGATATAAGTGTTGATCCCTTCTGACATGGTTCTTGGATGTGTTCCTCCCATGGTCAGATATAAGTGCTGAGCCTTTCCGATATGGTTCTTGGATGTGTTCCTCACATGATCGGATGTGAGTGCTGAGCCTTTTCGGTATGGTTCTTGGATGTGTTCCTCCCATGATCGGATGTGAGTGTTGGTCCTTTCTAACATGGTGTTGAGGCCCGAAAATTCGCAGGAAACAACAGTAAGGGATTCTCTCCAGTCAACGTTCCCAACTAGCCCGTGACTTTTTGGTATGGGGAATCCGTCTGGTTTGTGGTCCGGCTACCATAGGTCAAGTAACAAAAAAAACAGAAGGTTTTACCGGTTGCGGCCCGGTCCACCGTGTATATTTTTTGTATTTTTTGACTTAATGTATGAGATGCACGTGCCTAACTAAATGTAGGGTGATCAGCATGCAGGGAGCAGTCACAACGTGATGCGCAGGTTCTTACCTCTCGTCTTAGTGCTCACAAGCATCTAAATCATACAAACAGTAATAAAATAAAACTAACTAAACTATCTCTAGAGAGCTAGATTTATTCATGAGTAATGCAATACTGTTCAGGTGTTATGGCAAATCATAGATAGCTGTTCTTATAACCAAACATATAAACAGAAGTAAAAGTATACATGAAAAGATAGCTCATCAACAATTAAACATCCCATTACTCATAGTGGAAGAACACCATAAGAATACCGAAGAATCTTCAGACAAGAACATAGGTTCAAGAAATTAGAACACTCTTACAGCTAATGAGACACAGCTGAAAAAAAATAGTTCACATTCAACATTGCTCATTTAAACGCATTGATTCATTCCACATAGCACTTTCTCCAACATGTAAAGTTTTCACTTTCTGGTTTGTAAAACGAAAAAGTTCCTCTTACAAGCAAAAGGTTTTCCAAATTTTCCAGGGAAAAAGCCCCTTTTGTAACTTCTAACTTTCAGAAATTTAAACAAAATCAGTAGACCGCTTGGGTTTCCCCAAACCTTTGGCGTTTCCGTTCCCCAACGCTTCATATTCCTCTTCTCCGTCTTTTTTTCGTATGCTCATGATCAGTTGAGTAACTGCTGGACCTTTCAGATCTTCGTTTTTTTGTTGCTTTCGATTTTTTGTCTTTTCCTTCGCTCGTCTCCCTTGCGACTCGGCCGGTTTCGATTTGATTTTTTACAAACTGTCAGCTACGCCTTCACTACGTGGTCGCCCCAATAGTCCCTTGAGTTCTACCTGCAATCAATTACTGTGCATCATTCATTGAAATGTCATTTTAAACGTTAACTTAAACCACCTGAAATGGCTAATCCACAAGAAAACGGCCAGGTGCATCCCTTAATCTGAAAATTTTAACAAACGAAAGAGTTTTGACTGAGCCTCGAGCGGGAAAGTTCTGAATCGGAAGCCGGAAGGATATTGACATCGGACGCGAAAAGGATTTCCTAGCTGCAACGGTGGAAAAGGAGAGGTTAAGGATATGCTACCCGCGGGCGGGAACACTCTCAATCGGAAGTTAGAAGTATTTATACTTCGGAGGCTTAACTACTTTGGGAGCCGCAACGGCGGAAGAGACAAGGGCTAAAGACACGCGAAATGCGGGCGGGAAAAGCTTTAGTCGGAAGTTGGAAGACATCACATCGGAAGCCAAATGACTTTCCCAGCCGCAACGGCGGAAGAGAGAAAATGCTACGGGCAGGCGATTAAAAGACTAACAAAAATCGACGGTCGGAGCGCTTTGCACTTCGGATGCTAAGTCGCTTTGGGAGCCGCAACGACGGACGAGAAAAGGACAACAGTCGCCGATCAAACATATTTTTGACGCCCGATGTATAAAAACGATTTAAGTGTTTTGGATAGCCCTTGAATTTCAACAACGGACAAAAACTGGCTTTACCTCTGAAGCGGCGACCCAAAACAAAGAAACTTGATCCGATCGACAAGCAAATAAAACTGCGACCCGCAACAAATTCCATCACAATCAAATTTGAAAACCAGGGCGAGAGTTAATCTTTAGAATCATCCAAAATTAAACATGTCCAAAAATTCAAAGGACCCAATGATTAAAACAACACTACATCATGAGGAGGGGCCCAAAATTTAAGAAATTTGGGGAGAATGGTTGCAGTTGCAACAATTGGCGATTACCTGGTGAACCTAGATCTCTGGGTGATTGTTCTTTGAGTGATAGACTATTTAACAATAAATGCATCTATTGAATTCTTCCAGCTATCCGAATTTCTCAAATGACCGAAGTGTGTACCTTTAATCATTGATGATAGTCCAATTTGGGAGAGTGGAAACCAAGATTTTCAAGTCTAGATAACTCTGTTGAGGCCAGAGGATGAGTTTCATTATTACTTTTGTCTTCGGGTAGCAGATAGCTTGGACACCACAGGGTTGTAGCATATGGTAAACATAAATATTCGTTTGTTCCTCATTCCCATGCCACTTTAGTACTTTTGTGCTTCCGAATTTTTGTCCCTTTTTATATGAGTCCTCCTGCATGCCTTCCTTACTGAATTTTAATTCAGGATCCTCTATCCCATAGTGTCCTTTTGTGTGAGCGGTGTACTTCATGTTTCAGCTCACGGACGGAGAGGATCTTCCGGCAATTTAGTACTTATGATTCAGCATCTGCTTTGATGTATGATGCTTTCATAGGAGTTTTTGACTCTTATTTTCTTTTTAGCCTTCGCTTATTGGCATGGGATCATTTATATTTAATATACTGTTCACCTCGCTCCTTTCCATGGGTCCTCTGCTGTCGTTCCTCAACATAGTATTCTAGACTCTTCGAATCCGGTTTATTTCACAGGGGTTAAGCAGGACTTCAATGCACACAGAGCTTATTCGAGAAAACTGCTAAACTGGAAGAAGTTCTTTTAGCAACACACAGTCTGAGACCCAAAAATGTTCATCATTCCCAAACATTTTGATGTTCTCCATGCAACCGCGGGTTCATTCCCTTTATTGGAATCAAGAAAAACAAACTAAAACAAACTGAAAAACATGACTCAAAAGACAGCCAAACAGATTAATTATATACAAGACAAAAGAACTCAAAGAAACTCAGGAAAAATAAGGCTTGAGAACCAAACCATTCACTGGTAAGTTCTCTTCCCACCCCTGCAGATCTTGCAACTTATAGGTAGAAGGGCCAAGCTTTGCCGCTATCTGATAAGGGCCTACCCACAACTGCTGGAATTTAGTATTCTTTCCTTTCTCATCATGGGGTGATCCCATTTGAGAACCAAATCACCTACCTCAAAGTCTTTTGTTCCAGCCTTATGTTTGTCGAACCATCTCTTTATTACCTCCTGCTGTTGCTTAAAGTGCTCTTTGGCTTTAGATCTAGCCTCTTCTGCTTTCAGGAGATTATATATCCTTATTTGCAAAACTTCATCATCCGACCCTCTAGATTCTTGAGCTATTATGGAAGAAGGAAGCATGATATTGGGAGGAAGGATGGCTTCTTTACCATAGACAAGGGTATATGGAGACACTCCAATCGAAGGCTTGGGGGTGACTCTATCATCCCAAAGGGAATTTGGTAGCGCTGGATGCCAACTCCTCTGGTTTTCTATTACAGTCTTCTTTAAAATTCTAATCAGATTTTTGTTAGAGGATTCAGCTAGGCCATTTCCTTGTGGATAATAATTAGCAGAATAATGCAATTTTATCCCTTTATCATGAGCAAATGTAGTCAATTTAATTGACGAAAAGTACTTAGCATTATCAAAGACTAACGAAACTGGAACTCCAAACCTGGTCATGATATGATCTTGTAGGAAGCTGATGACCTCGTCTTCATTTATCTTGCGCAGCGGGATAGCTTCGACCCAACAAGTGAAATAATCAGTCGCGGTCAGAATGTACTTGTGTTGCAGAGAGGAATTTGGTTTTATTTCTCCAATAATATCCATCCCCCATTGCTCGAATGGTTCCGTGATCATCATAGGCTTTAGGGGTGCTGCTGCTTTAGGTTGTCTCCCACTACACCTTTGGCAAATATCACACTTCCTGACATGTGCGTGTGCATCTTTGAAGAGCGTAGG
>LPNX010972209.1:3247-18598 GCA_001517045.1 Pseudotsuga menziesii
TAGGTATGAGTTAAAAACTTATGGTTTTCATGAGATTTAATTTAAAAATAGGTTTTATTACAATAACCCAAAGTGGATTTAGATGTTAAATAACCTAAGGTGGATCTAGTTGTTAAATACTAGAGAAAGTATTATAACACAAAAACTAGTGAGAAAGGTTTAAGTTATATTCTATCTTTTCATAAATATTCATACCAAAGATGGAATTATATATTACAATGATATATAGTCACCTCTAGATCTATGATATGCTTTAATATTGAAATCTCATCATTGATAACTCATTAAGAGATAAAAAGAGAAAATAACAATTTATAAAAAAGGTGATTTAGGACTTATTGATTGTCTAGGGACTCATAGTCTAAAATTCCCCACTCAATCACAAGTTTGAATAATTCTACCAATAAGACAACAAGAACTAGTGCACAAATTGGTATAATCTCAATCTCCAATATGGACTTATGAATTGATATTTGATGAATATTTTCTTAGAAACCACCAAATATGGTTGTTGAACGGTTCACTTAAAATGAACTTTGAAAGATAGAAGAAATTTTGGAAGGGAACAACTGCCATGTTTGAGCGTTTCTTGATTACTTGGCAATTTGATCATTTTACAAGCAGTTTGGCTAGAATAAGTCAATGTCTTTTGCTAGTTAGTGAAAAAAATATGATCACCATTATACTATTAATTAAAAAATAAGATCATTTGAAACACACTTTGAATTGAGGTGGTGAAGACCATCCCAATAAATAGTTGAGGGGCCTAATGGACATGATATAATTCCCAATTTTTTATTGAATTTTGATTAATAGTTGAGGGGCCTAGATATAATCATTGATACTCCCCCCATCAAGTGTAAGGAGAGAAGTATGTCGAAGGGATCTAAGCTTGGGATTTGGTGTCTTCTTTTTTTCAATAGCACCACATTAATATATCTAGTGGTTTTGGTTGACCATTAACCATTGTCACTTGAGCAATTTACTTCCCCCCCAAAGGTGTAAGAGAGTTTCATATTTTTAGTAAAGTACTCCCTACCTTGAGGGAAGAGAGTACCTTTCTTTCATTTCATTTGTGTATGTCCCCTCTTTTAAGATGTAGGAAAGAAGATTGGATATTTATTTGTTGCAACATGGGTCTTTACTTGAAAATGAATTATACATAGTAAGATTGATAGAACTATTTAGTTGTTAATGACCATTATCAATGATTGAGTCATCCATGGTAAAGTTGTAGTCTTGAAATTTTTTTCAACCTGAAACATATGTTTGATGAATAATTCTTCTTGCCACAATGATAACAAAGATGAAGATGAAAACATTGACTCTCCATGTGACCAAATCCACAAAAATGTTGTCACCAAGTATTCTAAAGTTGAAGTAGAGCATGTGAAGTGGAATCTCCTTATATGAATCATTCATAGTGAAAGTGGATTGGTCTATAATAGTATATGTAACTTTCTTATCATATTTGAATCCTATTGTATGTTTGTTTTCATGGATCTCTTCCCTGGGTTTGACAATGTTTTTGGAAAAATCATAATGTAATTATTGATTTTTTTTAGACAAAAGCGGATATATTATATATAGGGAGGTGGTGTCACCACCAACAGAACCAGATTACAAAATTATTTCACAGAAGCAGTAGCTAGTTACCTAATTACAGTGAGTCCCAAGTAGCTAAAGATGCCCTTGAGGAAGTGGAAAAAACAAAAACCAATAGAGTTCCCTTGAGGAAGCGGCAAAGATGTAAACCTTCCAAAAACATCCTTATGGTAGAGGAAATACAACAGTCTGTAGCATAATGAGAGTTTTTAACTGAAAGTCAAAGGTAGCTAAATGCCTAATAAACTTATAAACAGAAACATAAACCTGCATGGACTTGGGGAGCCCAAGACGAGCAGGATGGGAAACCCAAATGGGAAATCGAAAGTTAACCTTCCGAACTAGAAGACATACCATTTTCTTCATGCTTGATAAATTTGAGGGTGAGCTTGCCCACCGTGGGTTCTAGCTCGACAAGTTGCCTGGAGAGTGAGTTCTCTGTTGGCTTGACCTTCATTTTAATTTTCTTCCTGAGAAATACCAATTCCTTACTGACATGATCCAGACGCTGTCTGCCTTCATAATCCATTGCGTTCACCTGGGATTGCAGTGAAATGAGTTCCTGCTTCACTTCTTTGAATTTTTTATCCACTATGGATGGAACCGACCACACTCGCGAAAGAGGAATCCACTTCCATTCTGTAAACCAACAGTCTGCAAACAACCATACGATAGAGCTCCCAATTAATTAGCACAGCAAGAATGCCTTTTCCATCTGCATTCCTATTCTTTATATCCTTAGTCAATGCAGATTCCGACGTCACCTCATAGCCCAGCATACCATGTATCTAGCAAATGCCCAAATGATTCGACACGACCTTCATACCAGAATTCATCAGGGTGTCGTATGCTCAGATGGTAAATTCACCCATGAAACCAAACATTGCATCCTCCTTTGACAAGATTGCAGCAAGGTTCACCTCATGCGAGAGCCCCAGATCCATAATCGCCAATAATCCTGCGAATCCTCTCAACGACGATCCTGCGGTCACCTGTCCTGTTTCCATTTAAACTCAAGACGGAGCTCTAAGCATTCGAGCAAGTTTGCATTATGTCATGATGAATGAAGGGATGGGAAGGAGGTTTATTAATGTAGCCCTGCATGAGGCCACATGAACACCGTGTGCCAGGCATCACAGCAACCCACCAGCATGCAGAGGAGTGAGGGGGAAGGGCCCACGGGGAGGCCCATGATAAGCCCCCGGTCCTATGGGGGGGGTAGAAAGCTCCTTGATCATTCAAAATTATCTCCTTGGGGCTTAGGGATGCCCCTTTATTTTCCTCAAGGTCAACATGGGGATTATTTTCACGTAACACGTGATAGAAATCAATTTTGGTAAAGAGAGAGGCTTGCACCATGATCTTGTGGAGAAGATGCCTCAGACCCATTTGAATTGGCAAAAGATTTTTAGCTAGCACTTGGATTAAAACTTTGAAGTCCCCAATGACAATTAGATCAGAGATTCCCAATTCCCCGGCTATCCTCAATCCTTGCCAAAGGTCCAAAGCTTCAGCCATATTGTTGGTGTCAATGCCGAGTCCCCAAGCGAACTTGAACTCCATTGATCCATCTGGAGTGAAGAAAACTCTACCCCCCCACACCACCCTGGGATTTCCTTTGGAAGTGCCATCAGTTAACAAAGCTATCCTATTAGCAAAGCGAAGCCATGATTTGAGTTCATCGTGTGTCAGCCTTACTTCCCACATTTTATTTTTTGGAGCGGGGGGCGTCGAGGGAGGCTTGGGGCCAAGCCTGCTTAGCCAAGCATCCGAGACGGGATTGGCATAGGGCACCCTCCAAATCTGTGAGAGGCATTCTCCTAGAAAACCAAGGATTTTGGTTGCCACTTGGTTAGCCCTTTCATATATCTCTCTGAAGATGCGAGAATTTCTTTCCAACTAGATTTTCCAGATGACGATTTTGGGGAGGGCCATCCAGCTTGCTTTGACGCTTTTTGATTTGAGACTCAAGGGAGCTTTGGAGGCTGAGCGAAGAAAGAAGGTCTGAGGATTTCTAGCCAAGAGTTCAGCCTATTCTGACAGAGATGTTTTCCAAACACTTTGGGCATACTCACAAGAGATAAGAATGTGCTCTGTGTTTTCTTCATGGGAGAGGCAAAAGGGGCAACGTGTGGGGCCTTACCACCCTTTTCTCTGGAGATTAGCCCCTGTAATAATTTTATCATGAAGAGTCGTCCAAGTGAAAAAGTCGATTTTGGGGAGACTTTTTATAGCCCAGGTGCTCTTCCAAAGGTCAGAGTTATCATGGTTCGTTGTGTGTGCAAGAAGATGGTAGCCAACAACTGTTGAGTACTTTCCTGATCTATTTCCCCATCCTCTGGAGCCTTTGACAGAGCTAGCTGTGGGGGATTTACCTTTTAACATTTGGAGAAGCTGTCTCTTTGCACTAATCATTTGGAGTGGACAAGGGATATTCCAGTCCTTCCAGGAGCCACCTTGGTTCCAAACCGAGATATCCCAAATGGTGGTGATGTTAATTTTGAGCAGATGGGTTTTAAGTTCTTCCAGCTCATGAGACTGATCCAGAGGGGGGTCGCCCATAATCGAATCCCCCCAGATCTTAATTTGTTTTCCATTCCTGGGGATCCACATTAACTGGGTCAACAAGAAGGGGAGGGCTTTAAGGAGGATGGGAAGAATTGTGGATCCTTTTCTGGTAGTAGGAGGGTGACCAAGGCATCGGAGGCGACTGTTTGAGAAGTATTTTTTCCAGAGGGTTGTTTTACACCACGAGGGTTTGCTAGAGATGATGTTCCAAAGTTGCTTAGTGCCCAAAGCAATATTTTGGAGGGATAGTTTTCGGATCTGCAGTCCCCCATTTCACCAAATTTTGGTAGTTGTCTCCCAGCTGACCAAGTGGAGCTTCTTCTCATTGTGTTTTCCTCCCTTCCATAGGAATTTTTTGAGAAGGGACTCAATGTTGTTGAGGATGCCTTTGGGGGCCAAAAGGATGGAAGTTTGATATATCAGAATGCTGGAGAGGACTGACTTGATGAGTATGACTTTACCAGCTGGGTTCAACCAGGTCGCTCCCCATGTGTAATCCTGTTCTTGATTTTGTCAATAAGGGGAAGCCAGGAGGAAGCTTTTGGGGTGGTTTTAAATATGGGGACCCCAACGTATTTGAAATCGAACCACTAGGAGCTCCCTTTGATGCCAAAAATTCTACTAATTTCAGCGAGGTCCCTTGGAGACCAGTTCCAGGAAAAAATATGGCTTTAGTTATAGTTTATGAGACTGCCCGAGGCTTCTTGGTACATGCCAAGCTCTCTTTTGAAAAGTCTTGCCAAGATCGTGCTCGCACCTCCAAGAAGGATTGTATCATCAGCAAACTGGGAATTATTTACATTCTTGACCCCTCAGGATATACGAAGTGCAAGAAGCTCATTTAATTTGTTGGCAGCGGTCAAGTTGGAAACTGAGGACAGAGGCTTGGATACCATAGAGCACAGGGGAAAGAGGGCAGCCTTGATAGAGACCATGTGAGGCTTTGAAGAATTTAGTAGTGCATCCATTAACTAACGGGGCTATGCACAAGGATTCGATACAGGCTTGGATCCATCGAAAAAACCCAGGATCCATCGAACAAACCTAGGGTCAAAACCAAAACGAAGCATGACCTGAAAGAGAAAGTCATAGTTTACTCTATCAAAGGCATTTGCAAGGTCAAGCTTGATAACCATAACTTTTTCCTGATGGCTGATGCTAGAATGGATCGCCTCTTGAACCAGAATGATGTTATCTGCAATCTGCCTTCCTTAAACGAAGCCTCCTTGATTTTCAAGAATGATGGAAGGTAGCACTTTTTTAATCCTATTGGCAATGACCTTGGTGATGAATTTATAGCCGATGTTGCAAAGAGAGATGGGTCTGAATATATCAAAGGAGGTAGCCCCCTTTTCTTTTGGAATAAGTGCTAGGAAATTTGAGTTTGTGCTCCCTCCAATCTTGTTATAGTTTTGAGATTTGCAGACAATTCTGACCAAGTCTCTTTTGACTATCTTCCAGCAGGATTTGAGGAATCTAGCAGTGAAACCATTCGGACCCGGTGCTTTATCAAGTTCCATGGATGATAAATCCTTTTTTATTTCTATATTAGAGATGGGGGTTGTCAGATTTCTGTTTTTGGAGTGACGGATCAGAGAGGGAACATTATCTAGAATGGGATAACTGATGAAAGGACCTTCTTCAGAGTAGACTCATTGGAAGTGATCATGTGCTGCCCGCTTGATCTCTTCGAAGTGTTTGGTAGTTTGGCCATGGACCTGGACTTCTTTGACCGATTTGAAATTTGTTCACCCCTCTGCATGTTCATGGAAGAAGCTTGTGTTATGATCTCTAGCTTTTAACCATAAACACCTAGATTTATGTTTGATATTTTCTTCTTCTAACCTACAGGCCGTGTGGAGGGAGTGGTGTAAGGTAGCTTCTTTTTCTAGATTGGCGAGATCTGGGGGATGCTCTTCCAGGGATAGTTGATGGTTTTCCAGATTGACTTGCACTTCCATTCAAGTCGTGGAGAGGGATGGGAGGGACTTGGCCCAAAGTTTGAGATCTTTTTTGAGTCTTCTTAATTTTTCTTCCCAGACAAAGAAGGGGGAACCAAAAACAGGGACAGCCCAGCTTGAGGCTACCAGGTCCATGAAGCCTGCTTGGTAGATCCAAGAGGGGCTAAACCTAAAAGGGATGGGGCCAAGGTTTCTTTGTTTTGTGAGATCCAACAGAATCAGCTTGTGATCTGACATGCTGAATGGGAGGATCTTGGAATCAGATCTGAAGCCAAAGGCAGCGAAGGAGTGGTGAATGAGAAATCGATCCAGTCTAGCGGCAATGTGGATTGGTCCTATTTTGTGATTCGTCCAGGTGAAGTTGCCCTGGGTAGGTTTGATATCCTCGAGATCCCAGTTGCTCATGATATCCTCCATCATTTCACGAAGAGGATCTCTGACAATTGAACCCCCTTTTTTTTCCTTGACACTCAGCATAATATTCAGTTCCCTGACAAGAATGATGTTATCCAGGTTTTGGGAGGACAGGCTATCGTGAATACTCTGCCAGTAGGATTTTTTTTCCATATAAAGAATAGGAACGTAGATATTGAAAAGGCTCAGTTGAATACCAGAGTCTTTATGAAGGAGAAGGGACTGGATCCAGTGAGTATTTGAAACAGATGAAATAAGATCAAAGGAATCTTTTCTCCAGAGGGTACCAAGTCCCCTAGAGGCGCCTCTAGCGCTGACCACAAGGCCTTCACTAAACTTTCAAAAGAAAGGAGCTGACTGAAGGAAGCATGCCTCCTCATCAGTAATTGTTACTGCATAAGCTTTACATTCCTTTCTAACAGCTCTCTTAAGCTGTAGGGCAGAAATCTGCCTTATGGTGGTTTTGTTACGTATTCCTTTAACACTTACTGGTTTTTCATCACTGTTTAAGCATGTGAAAGTTTTATCATATCATTTTAGAATTACTTTATGTTGTTCTAACCAGTCCATACCAATCAGCAAATCATAAGAACCAAGAGGCAAAACATTAAGTTTAACAACAGTTTCAAATTCATCTATAACTATTGCACATTCTTTGACAAAACAAGTTACTTTTCTTTTAGCACCAGTGGCTAACTAAACTAACCATGAATTCTCAAAATTTTCAACAGATAATTTACATTTTTATACTATTTGAGGTGCAATATAACTGAGACTAGCTCCTGGATCAATCAAAATAGTTACAGGGATCTGATTTATCATACCTTCTACTTTCACCATGGAAATTTGATATTCAGCTTTTCGGTTCTCCAATGCTGCATTGATTCTAGGCATGCTCCTTGCTAGTTCCCCAACGGTCATCTCCTCCTGCATGGTATGGATATTTCTAACAATCTTCTTCCGGTTAGGACAGACTGAAGCATAGTGTGGGCCATTACACTACCAGCAATTGATAGGCTCTTTGCGCTCAAAGTTCTTGGTAAAGTTTCCATTATTATTTGCAAATTCCTTACCTTTAGAATTATTTTGATTGTTGGGTATATTGCTCTTGTTTCCTTGGAAATTCTTGTTATTAGGATAGTTTTTGGCTTTATTATTCTTAGAATTTCTATTAGGCACAAAATCCTTCTTTCTTTGTTCAAATTGATTATTATTTTTCTTAGCCTTCCAGTTGGCCAAGCTTTCATTCTTTCGATTATGCTCAAAACAGAAATTAGCCTTTCTCATAGCTTCTTCCAAGGTCTTTCGGTTATCATATTCAATTCTATCTTTAATATGATAAGGTAGACAGTTAAGGAATCACTGTACCTTTGGTTTCTCATCTACAAGGTATGGTACATACCTAAGTAGACTTAAGAACTTGCTATTCAGATCCTTCATTGTCATTGATTCTAACTTCAGCTCATAAAACTCTTTGGCACTCTCCTCATAATATTGCTTAGACATAAATTTCTTTTTTGAAATACCTTTTAAAGGTACTCCATTTTACATTTTTCTCTTTTATTCCCTTAACTCTTTTCAAGTCTTGCCACCAAATGTCAGCCTTTCTTGAGAGGTTATGTATAGACATTCTAGCCTTTAACTAGTTAGAATAGTTATATATTTGGAAGTACTTCTTCATCCCAGATAACCAGGATTCAGCTTCCTCCCCCTTCTCAGTCTCTCCATTAAAGGTTGGTGGTTTTATCTTTTTGAATTCTCTAGAAATCTCCTCATAAAGTCTGTATTTCCTCTTTTTAGTGTACTGATTATCATCACAACTGTCATTGGTAGAATGGTAATTTAGTTGTTCACCAAACATTTCAGAAGACAAACTACTTTCAGTTTTAGTATGTTTCATCTTTTTAGATTTACGCTGATGAGTGGTATCTTTTGATTCGGTTCTTCTACCCCTACCCTCAATTTGAAACTTCTCAGTTAGGATCTGATTAAGGTCTTCTTGAGCCCTCAGAATCCTTTCATTTTCTTGCTTTACAGATTCCATTTCAGTTTTTAGGTCCTTTATAGTTTGTAGCAATTATGAGGGATTGGTAGTTAAATCCTATGGTATAGGATCTCTTGGTAGATTTCCTGTTTCAGTAACTAGTGATTCCTCCTTTGCATACTCTTCCAGCCTTTCCATACCTCCCTGTTAAACTTCAGAAAACAATTCTCTGTTGAATAACATTTAAAATAAAGTACGTCAGCATACAAATTTAATTTACTGTTTCATGAAAGCTAGTTGGGCTTCATCAAGGCCTAGTGTTTGAACCTTGTGCTTTGATACCACATGTCAAAACACCAAATTTTCACAAAAATTTAAACTTTTGAAATAACATGAAATGTTGAGACTGCAGTTTATTAACAGTTAACGGTTAGCAAAAAGAGAAACAGTTAATATATTAATTTTCATAAAATCAATTATATTAACTCAATAGTTTTCTTATTAACACGATCTTAAGTTTATCTTGCGCATTGATTCTATAATTGGTTTACTGATGAGTTCTATTTATGATAGTAGGTGGAATCTGACTTTGAATTCCGGGGCTTACTTAGCATTTATGCTAACAAAGATGGATTATTTGTTCTTACAAGTTTACAGGTATAAATGACCGAGTATTGTCTTTAAATTCATAAAGCATCCTGCAATATTTCTATTTACAATTAATAATCTTAGATTATAAGTTGCTCTAATCCAACCTACTTCCGTAAGGTAACATAGTTTGTTTTCTTCTGTTTCTATTCAAAACAAAGTTCAGATGATTGTATTTCTTCCTGTAGAGTATGTAGCGACAGTACTACTTCCTTTGGTTCTGAACAATTTATTTATCTGCTTGATATTATTTATTTAAAAAAAAATGCACACCCTAGCAATTTTATATTACATTTCTTGTATTAGGTTCTATCTAAGAACAACTTCCAGGGTTAGTGTGTTTTCTTATCGAGCCAATATTTTCATCTTATGTTAACCTTAGTAATTTGGTAATATTTTAAAACTATACTCCAAGTAATGAGAAACTGCCACAACGTCTAAGATGAGATCTCATGGATCTGTATTAAGTAAAAGAGTTCCTAGGAAAATGTTCTTACAATTCACTCTGCCATTACATAGTTTGCTATCAAAACTTTGCTAGTTTCTAAGGTTTAAGATGTGCATAAAATATTTGTTTATCGACATAAAAGATTTTATTAGTGTTACATTTGCATAATACTTACGATCCTAACCCAAAACGACACTATGCAAATTACACAAGTTGAAAGTTGTGTAATTGTTTACATCACCATGAAAAGAACTGGAACTAAAAGATCGTTATTCTTACACTATTCATTAAACTGTTTATAAGTCAATGACTTCATAATTTATCCTAAATACTATAGGTAACAACTTAGTTATTACACCCTATTTCACAATGATGATATTACTATAAGCTTGAATGGTTTGTAATTATTCAAAAGTGTTAATACTCACTTATATACTATGCATATACTAACGATAACATTAATATAATTTTGTAACGTCTCCCAACGATACTCAGGATATACGATGTGCAAGAAGCTCATTTAATTTGTTGGCAGTGGTCAAGTTGGAAACTGAGGACAGAGGCTTGGATAACATAGAGCATGGGGGAAAGAGGGCAGCCTTGACAGAGACCATGTGAGGCTTTGAAGAAGTTAGTAGTGCGTCCATTAACTAACGGGGCTATCCACAGGGATTCGATACAGGCTTGGATCCATCGAAAAAACCCAGGATCCATCGAACAAACCTAGGGTCAAAACCAAAACGAAGCATGACCTAAAAGAGAAAGTCATAGTTTACTCTATCAAAGGCATTTGAAAGGTCAAGCTTGATAACCATAACTTTTTCCTGATGGCTAATGCTAGAATGGATCGCCTCTTGAACCAAAATGATGTTATCTGCAATCTGCCTTCCTTAAACGAAGCCTCCTTGATTTTCAAGAATGATGGAAGGTAGCACTTTTTTAATCCTATTGGCAATGACCTTGGTGATGACTTTATAGCCAATGTTGCAAAGAGAGATGGGTCTAAATTATCTATCAAAGGAGGTAGCCCCCTTTTCTTTTGGAATAAGTACTAGGAAAGTTGAGTTTGTGCTCCCTCCAATCTTGTTATAGTTTTGAGATTTGCAGACCATTCTAACCAAGTCTCTTTTGACTATCTTCCAGCAGGATTTGAGGAATCTAGCAGTGAAACCATTCGGACCCGGTGCTTTATCAAGTTCCATGGATGATAAAGCCTTTTTTATTTCTATATTAGAGATGGGGGTTGTCAGCTTTCTGTTTTTGGAGTGACGGATCAGAGAGGGAACATTATCTAGAATGGGATAACCCATGAAAGGACCTTCTTCAGAGTAGACTCATTGGAAGTGATCATGTGCTGCCCACTTGATCTCTTCGAAGTATTTGGTAGTTTGGCCATGGACCTGGACTTCTTTGACTGCTTTGAAATTTTTTCGCCCCTCTGCATGTTTATGGAAGAAGCTTGTGTTCTGATCTCTAGATTTTAACCATAAACACCTAGATTTATGTCTGATATTTTCTTCTTCTAACCTACAGGCCGTGTGGAGGGAGTGGTGTAAGGTAGCTTCTTTTTCCAGATTGGTGAGATCTAGGGGATGCTCTTCTAGGGATAGTTGATGGTTTTCCAGATTGACTTGCGCTTCCATTCGAGCCGCGGAGAGGGATGGGAGGGACTTGGCCCAAAGTTTGAGATCTTTTTTGAGTCTTCTTAATTTTTCTTCCCAGACAAAGAAGGGGGAACCAAAAACAGGGACAGCCCAGCTTGAGGCTACCAGGTCCATGAAGCCTGCTTGGTAGATCCAAGAGGGGCTAAACCTAAAAGGGATGGGGCCAAGGTTTCTTTGTTTTGTGAGATCCAACAGAATCAGCTTGTGATCTGACATGCTGAATGGGAGGATCTTGGAATCAGATCTGAATCCAAAGGCAGCGAAGGAGTGGTGAATGAGAAATCGATCCAGTCTGGCGGCAATGTGGACTGGTCCTATTCTGCGATTCGTCCAGGTGAAGTTGCCCTGGGTAGGTTTGATATCCTTGAGATCCCAGTTTCTCATGATATCCTCCATCGTTTCACGAAGAGGATCTCTGATGATTGAATCCCCTTTTTTTTCCTTGACACTCAGCATAATATTCAGTTCCCTGACAAGAATGATGTTATCCAGGTTTTGGGAGGACAGGCTATCGTGAATACTCTACCAGAAGGATTTTTTTTCCATATAAAGAATAGGAACGTATATATTGAAAAGGCTCAGCTGAATACCAGAGTCTTTATGAAGGACAATGGACCGGATCCAGTGAGTATTTGAAACAGATGAAATAAGATCAAAGGAATCTTTTCTCCAGAGGGTACCAAGTCCCCCAGAGGCGCCTCTAGCGCTGACCACAAGGCCTTCACTAAACTTCTAAAAGAAAGGAGCTGACTGAAGGAAGCATGCCTCCTCATCAGTAATTGTTACTGCATAAGCTTTACATTCCTTTCTAACAGCTCTCTTAAGCTGTAGGGCAGAAATCTGCCTTATGGTGGTTTTGTAAGGTATTCCTTTAACACTTACTATTTTTTCATCACTGTTTAAGCATGTGAAAGTTTTATCATATCATTTTAGAATTACTCTATGTTGTTCTAACCAGTCCATACCAATCAACAAATCATAAGAACCAAGAGGCAAAACGTTAAGTTTAACAACAGTTTCAAATTCATCTATAACTATTGCACATTCTTTGACAAAACAAGTTACTTTTCTTTTAGCACCAGTGGCTAACTAAACTAACCATGAATTCTCAAAATTTTCAACAGATAATTTACATTTTTCTACTATTTGAGGTGCAATATAACTGAGACTAGCTCCTGGATCAATCAAAATAGTTACAGGGATCTGATTTATCATACCTTCTACTTTCACCATGGAAATCTGATATTCAGCTTTTCGGTTCTCCAAGGCTGCATTGATTCTAGGCATGCTCCTTGCTAGTTCCCCAATGGTCATCTCCTCCTGCATGGTATGAATATTGCTAACAATCTTCTTCCGGTTAGGACAGACTGAAGCATAGTGTGGGCCATTACACTACCAGCAATTGATAGGCTCTTTGCGCTCAAAGTTCTTGGTAAAGTTTCCATGATTGTTTGCAAATTCCTTACCTTTAGAATTATTCTGATTGTTGGGTGTATTGCTCTTGTTTCCTTGGAAATTCTTGTTATTAGGATATTTTTTGGCTTTATTATTCTTAAAATTTCTATTAGGCACAAAATCCTTCTTTCTTTGTTCAAATTGATTATTATTTTTCTTAGCCTTCCAGTTGGCCAAGCTTTCATTCTTCCGATTATGCTCAAAACAGAAGTTAGCCTTTCTCATAGCTTCTTCCAAGGTCTTTGGGGTATCATATTCAATTCTATCTTTAATATGATAAGGTAGACAGTTAAGGAATCACTGTACCTTTGGTTTCTCATCTACAAGGTATGGTACATACCTAAGTAGACTTAAGAACTTGCTATTCAGATCCTTCATTGTCATTGATCCTAACTTCAGCTCATAAAACTCTTTGGCACTCTCCTCATAATATTGCTTAGACATAAATTTCTTTTTTGAAATACCTTTTAAAGGTACTCCATTTTACATTTTTCTCTTTTATTCCCTTAACTCTTTTCAAATCCTGCCACCAAATGTCAGCCTTTCTTGAGAGGTTATGTATAGCCATTCTAGCCTTTAACTAGTTAGAATAGTTATATATTTGGAAGTACTTCTTCATCCCAGATAACCAGGATTCAGCTTCCTCCCCCTTCTCAGTCTCTCCATTAAAGGTTGGTGGTTTTATCTTTTTGAATTCTCTAGAAATCTCCTCATAAAGTCTGTATTTCCTCTTTTTAGTGTACTGATTATCATCACTACTGTCATTGGTAGAATGGTAATTTACTTGTTCACCAAACATTTCAGAAGACGAACTACTTTCAGTTTTAGTATGTTTCATCTTTTTAGATTTACGATGATGAGTGGTATCTTCTGATTCAGTTCTTCTAGCCCCACCCTCAGTTTGAAACTTCTTAGTTAGGATCTGATTAAGGTCTTCTTGAGCCCTCAGAATCCTTTCATTTTATCGCTTTACAGATTCCATTTCAGTTTTTAGGTCCTTTATAGTTTGTAGCAATTATGAGGAATTGGTAGTTAAATCCTATGGTATAGGATCTCTTGGTAGATTTCCTGTTTCAGTAACTGGTGATTCCTCCTTTGCATACTCTTCCAGCCTTTCCATACCTCCCTGTTAAACTTCAGAAAACAATTCTCTGTTGAATAACATTTAAAATAAAGTACGTTAGCATAAAAATTTAATTTACTGTTTCATGAAATCTAGTTGGGCTTCATCAAGGCCTAGTGTTTGAACCTTGTGCTTTGATACCACATGTCAAAACACCAAA
The DNA here is from genome assembly GCA_001517045.1 of Pseudotsuga menziesii. NCBI lineage: Eukaryota > Viridiplantae > Streptophyta > Pinopsida > Pinales > Pinaceae > Pseudotsuga > Pseudotsuga menziesii. The sequence goes on from LPNX010972209.1 coordinate 17,278, forward strand.
TTTTCACAAAAATTTAAACTTTTGAAATAACATGAAATGTTGAGACTGCAGTTTATTAACAGTTAACGGTTAGCAAAAAGAGAAACAGTTAATATATTAATTTGCATAAACTCAATTATGTTAACTCAATAGTTTTCTTATTAGCACGATCTTAAGTTTATCTTGCGCATTGATTCTATAATTGGTTTATTGATGAGTTCTATTTATGATAGTAGGTGGAATCTGACTTTGAATTCCGGGGCTTACTTAGCATTTATGCTAACACAGATGGATTATTTGTTCTTACAGGTTTACAGGTATAAATGATCGAGTATTGTCTTTAAATTCATAAAGCATCCTGCAATATTTCTATTTACAATTAATAATATTAGATTATAAGTTGCTCTAATCCAACCTACTTCCGTAAGGTAACACAGTTTGTTTTCTTCTGTTTCTATTCAAAACAAAGTTCAAATGATTGTATTTCTTCCTGTAGAGTATGTAGCGACAGTACTACTTCCTTTGGTTCTGAACAATTTATTTATCTGCTTGATATTATTTATTTAAAAAAAAATGCATACCCTAGCAATTTTATATTACATTTCTTGTATTAGGTTCTATCTAAGAACAACTTCCAGGGTTAGTGTGTTTTCTTATCAAGCCAATATTTTCATCTTATGTTAACCTTAGTAATTTGGTAATATTTTAAAACTATACTCCAAGTAATGAGAAACTGCCACAACATCTAAGATGAGATCTCATGGATCTGTATTAAGTAAAAGAGTTCCTAGGAAAATGTTCTTACAATTCACTCTGCCATTACATAGTTTTCTATCAAAACTTTGCTAGTTTCTAAGGTTTAAAATGTGCATAAACTATTTGTTTATCGACATAAAAGATTTTATTAGTGTTACATTTGCATAATACTTACGATCCTAACCCAAAACGACACTATGCAAATTACACAAGTTGAAAGTTGTGTAATTGTTTACATCACCTTGAAAAGAACTGGAACTAAAAGATCGCTATTCTTACACTATTCATTAAACTGTTTATAAGTCAATGACTTCATAATTTATCCTAAATACTATAGGTAACAACTTAGTTATTACACCCTATTTCACAATGATGATATTACTATAAGCTTGAATGGTTTGTAATTATTCAAAAGTGTTAATACTCACTTATATACTATGCATATACTAACGATAACATTAATATAATTTTGTAACATCTCCCAACGATACTCATTAGTATCACCTACTATGTATAATCCTCAATAGCTTTTACTAGTGATATTTCATAATGTTGGTTGTTGATAAATTATAAAATGTATTTCTTT
>LPNX010972286.1:0-26477 GCA_001517045.1 Pseudotsuga menziesii
TATATATATACACGCCACTTTTTGAAAAAGGGTACTTGGATACGTCGGGGGTATTGTGTGTGTATATACACACACACACACACACACACACATTACCGCCGACGTACCGAAGTACCCTTTTTCAAAAAGTGGCGTCCCCGTACCATGGAAGCATTTCTGAGCTAGCTGAAAGTGTCTCTATTAAGTGTCTTTGGGCAAACCATAGATCTCATATGTGGAATTGTTGGATGTGATGGAAGATTACATAGGAAGATTACTACTCAAGAAAGTGTTAACTAGAGATTGTGCTTTTTTGAGCTTGATATGGTTTGGCTAAGGTGATCTAGGAGAGGACTTTCTCAGATTTGCACCAAATAGAGTTCACCATGCCACCCCCTTAATCAAAACGATAATCAAGTGACTTCATACATGTCAGGGGGTAACGCTACTCATAGAGAGTGTTAACCAGAGATTGTGCTTTTTCGAACATGATACGATTTTCCTGAGGCGATCTAGGAGAAGGCTCTCTTAGATTACACCAAATAGAGTTCACCATGGCACACACTTCATCAAACTTAGCTTCAGTAGTTTTCGTGTGATTGTCTTCTGTACGACTTTCTCTGCTTCCTTTATAGTTTTACTGTGGTTGCTTAGATTGAGTGTGTGATCTCTCTTTCCTCTACAACCTTGATCCCATTCACGTAGCTCCTCCTTTCCTCTTGGTGGATCCTTCTCTCCCTCGTGTGTTGCATCACTTACAACATCTCTTCTATTAGTTAGGGTCTTTGTAATAAAGTGATGTAACAATGAGTTAATTAATGCAGTCATTAAATAATTGCGCATTCAGGAGTGATGTAAATACTTTGTTACTACGTGAAGAAACATTGCATCACTGAATAAACAAATCACTCCATTCTCCCTTATCCAAGGTGTATTCCTATCCATGTTTGTGTGTGTACTTTCTTGCTCATCAATTCAATATTCATATCACATCACTTGTTTGGATCTAAGTTGCATGAAACATGGAAACGTGTACAAGTTTGGGAAACGGGAACGCTTGGAAACGTGACCCCACCAAAATGGGTACGTCAGGGAAAACACAGTATATATATTTATTTTTATATATAGTTTTTTTAATAACACATTATTTCTCAATAAAATAAGAATGAGAGGTTGATTTGTAGGTAGGTTTAGAAACAATTTAGAGGTTAATTTGTTTTCATTTTTCATAAACTAAGGTTTTTTAGATTTCCTATGGGTCCCAAGCTGCTCATGGGCCCTTCGAAGTTTCCCAGATGTTTACGAGAAGTTTCCAAGTTTCCGTGAGTTTCCGGTACCGATACATGAGCATTTTTAGGAGTTTTGTGCAACATAGGTTTGGATGATTACCATTCTATACTTGGAGCATTTTCCGCATATTTTTTATTACCCTTCTTGAACAAAAGCATTGTGGTTTACAAGATGTTTGTAAGAGTCGTTTGTAAATAATGGATGCTGATTTGCAAGCAAAGGAAGAAAGAAGAATGAAATTATATTAATGGCCACTGATGACCAAATACGAATAAATATTGTCAAATACGAATGCTCAGGGCACATGTTCCCTTAAGGTGGATAAAATAGCTAGCTTATAGACCATTGGGGTTTGCCTTCGTATTGTGTCGGTGTAGTAGAAGGCCCAATGGATATTATATTTCTTAAGATTAGAGGCACGAGTTATCAAGCCAAAGGTAATATAGAGAGTTGTGTTATCCTTCCCTAGGTCAGGATGGATATAGTTCATCTATGTTTTTATCTAATATTCTGCCATATCTTTTTCTCTGCAAATAAAAGCTGTCATCTTTCGATGCATCCTTTTATTTGTTTCTTGCATTTTCAGCAGTAATAGCTTTACTGGCTCATGCAACTTTGTACAGTCTAATTTTGTGTATTATCCAAGCGTTGTAATTTGATTATAATGTTTTAGTTTTGATTTACTCATATCTTGTCCATAGGAGCATATGTGATAACAGGTTTAAAATTTTGATACATAATGCATGCTTCCTCTACCCTTGAAAAATGAAAAATATTTTATCAAGGGGCATGCTATATTTAAGTCATGTTTTTGTACTTTGAGTTTGGATAATGAAAAGGATTTGAAATTATATTAATATCTAGGTGTGCCTTGTTGTAACCGTTAGGTGGGGAGCGATCTTTCTCCACACTTTGCTTTGCTCTTGCTCTTCATGAAATGACAGAGGCACCGTTCCGTGCAATGGACGAGTTTGATGTGTTTATGGTGAGTTAAGGGTTGTTTCATGAATGGATTGATTTTGAATTGGAGTTGTGTGCAACTTATTGCAAACTGATCATGCTTGTTGAACAGGATGCTGTTAGCAGGAAAATAAGCCTGGATACTGTTGTGGACTTTGCTATAGCACAAGGCTCTCAGTGGATATTTATTACACCGCATGACATCAGGTATTATCCTTAAGTTATGCATAAATGTTGCCTTTTTGCTCAACAAACAACTCATGGCAATGCACACAAATAAGAGCTGGGAAAACCTATCCGTCAACGTAAAATTGGTTCACCACTTTAATGAAGATATATATAATTAACTTTTGTATTGAAAATCTTCTTAATGCGTTATTTTTTAAACATGTCATTTTTGATAAAATGTTCAGGGATATTAATATTGAACCACGATTAGTTGATAATACTTCAACTAATACTGTTAACGTTGAATTGATTTATGAGAAAATTAAATTGAACATTTTTTTTAAAGTAAAACTTTTGTCAAGTTTATTTGTTGAATTTATTTCTTATTAAAATGGTAAATGACAGTGTATTACTGGTAGAATATATAGGTGAAGGCTACTGGTATATAGCAGTTCCTAGTTGCTAAATTTTTTATTGTCGGTCACAAAATCGAATCCGGAGTGGGGTGGGGACCGGGGTATGCACACCTCCCTAGACTACACTACGCAATGAAATTGCTGCATGGAGGGTGTTTTATATATGTGTGTTGGGGGTGGGGACCGGGTTATGCACACCTCTGTTGACTATGCAATGAATTGCTGCATGGAGGGTGTTATGCATATATATATATGGATTTTACGATATTAAAAGATGCATTTGTAAAGGCATGACACATGAATTGTCACCTTCAATGCCTATACATGCAAGGCCATTTTTCATTGTAAATCATTATTCATTTTCATTCAACAATTTTTTAATTAAAACATTCATATTTTTATCAAAGCATGTTTAAATGCTTCTGCTACATAGGTATCAGAGGTTGCTGATCTATTTGTACAGCCTGAAATCCCACAATTGTTATGCACGTATGTACTGTTACAGTATGTACATACTGTTCTGTGCTTCTGTGCTGTTCTGCACTTCTGTACAGGCAAACAGTAGGGATTGCAAGTTTGTGCAGTTCTGGAAGCTTTACAGTCTGAAGGTGATCATAGTTATTTATTTCATATTTTGTTTTAATGGAATCAGGGGAAGAAGAAATGGGTAACCGATGAGGACATAAATAAATAATTATATAGCCACAAGGAAGACATCACACTTCTGAGATCTCGTCTGGATGGCATCAAGAATAGCATGAACAAGCAAACATGAGAATCAAGAGAAATATTGTGCAAACAAGGAGCAGGGCATATAAATGCATTGCAAAGGGTAGAAGATGCAGTGTATAATATAAATACCTTAAGAACATAAGAGAAAGATGAAAGAGATAATCAAAATTTGTAATTAACAACGGGCTTAATAAGATCATGGAAAGATTGGATCAGTTAACATCTTGAGGTCTCTCCAATCTCAAGAAGAGAAGAACCAGGGATGTCTCTCCTAGGAAATAGTAAATACATGTAACCGAGGATTTCAAGATAGAGATAAGTCTCCTCCACAGACTCCAAGGGACGAAACTAGACAATCGGATTCATAGTCCAGGAAAGATTTTAAAAAACAATATTTTGGAGCTTCGCTCGAGCAATTGGATTTCATGATGTTCCTAAAGTCCAGTGCAGGGAATAAAAGTAACAGTTTGAAGCAAGCACAAATCATGCATTTAAATGAGGCAAATAAAGGTTTATTAGTCTCCAATACTGGAGCGTAGATTCATCCATCAGGTTATTCACTTGTATTGGGTGGAAGTAGGGGAAAGTTTCCTAGAAGCATTAATAATAAAAATGATGTATCTCAACCAGAGTTGAGATGTCAAAGTCCAGCCAGGTTGGATGACATTTGAAGAACAATAGAAGAATGCCATTCAAATATTTTGAGGCTGTTTTTAAACACAAGCAAAATTCGTGTCATTGTTTAATATTTATAGGAGAAGGTTTTGCAACTGATCAATTAGAATTCTGGCATCCAATTAAAAATTCCAGAGCTGAAAGGCATTTGAAGAGTATTGCAAATTCAATTCTACTTGCATTAGGATGCAATGTGGAAGTTAGGATCAGTATTGCTTCCCTTCTAGCTGAAGAAGAGAAAATTAGGTCTAGAAAATGTTTAGCTGAGTTGCCAAAACCTTCAACGATTGAACAGAGGAATTTTTTTATTAGCACAGAAGCACAGCATGAGTTAGAGAGCACTGCCATGAAATTTGATAAGAAAATGAGTCACAGAGAAACAATTAGGGTAAACTCATTATGCTATAAATGGATTCGTCAATGAATTACAAATATTAAAAATATGAGAAATATAAATCCCAACAATAACAAACATTCATCATTCTGGAATCTGCAATCATGCAATGTAAATGCAAAATTTAAAGTTCAAACACATTACAGGATTGATCAAGATTATCATTAAATTAATAATAATTTATAAATATATTATATATCAATATAAATCTATGATTAACATGAACATCATATTTGATAATCTTCAGATTTGACAGTGAAGTGATTGAAAAAATGAATCAATGATACTAGATAGTATAATATTGTATTTGTTTCATGACCATTGATAGTTTAGAATTATATAATATACTTTAGGTTAGACATTGTAAATTAGATTTAGTTTTTATTATTTAGTTTTTAATATTTTTGTTTATATTTTAAATTTTAAATTTTATTATTATTTAGTTTTTAATATTTTTTATGTTTTAAATTTAAAATTTTAATATATAAGTTTATAACTTTATAAATAATAAAATTTTAAGTTTTATTAAATGGTTTTATTTTTTTAATGATTTATTTAATTTTTTTTAAATTAAGAATTTTTTTTCGGAGTTTCGGAGTTTTGGGGTGGGACGCCCACAAGTCTCGGTGAAGTTTTGGAGTTTTGGTTGGGACGCGAGGAAGTCCCCCCAAGTTTCGCCAAGTTTCGCCGCTTACCGAAACGTTTCGGTCCGTGTCTCGCCAAGTTTCGCCAAAAGGGGGATGTCCCGAAACGTTTCGGATGGAGTTTTGGAGTCCCCGAGATGCGAGAAACGCCGAAACGCGTCCCCGACCCTCCGGGACGTGTCCCCGTGTAACATTGACAAAAAAAAGACAATGAACTATCCTCAACAAAAAAAGGAACCTTGCCATGTAATTTTCCAAAGAATAAATAAAGTAGAGATCCCCATCTATTGTCAAATCCTTGTGAACATAGGATGAACCTGTGAGTGACAATCCCTAAACAATGCAGACTGCTAGTGAATCTTGTGTTGAAACAACATTGAATATTGATCTTCATCAGATATCCAACACTGCTTGACCAACTAATACACATAAAAAAATGTTTAATATCCTTTGGAAAATGGGAAATTGAATAAAGTCCATCAGAGAGCCCAATTTTGGCAAACTTGGCCATTGATGACACTACTTGATAGATCACCAACAATGCGAAAACTCTCATCTTGTAGGAAGTTGAACCGACCAAATACTGTAAAGGCATCAAATATGTCCATCCTCTACATCCATGTAGATCCAACATGCATTAAGAACCAAGAAAAAGGGGTGTCTTTGATGAAGCACAAAACATAGTTAACGGGGATTGTATTGAAGAAGTGGATGACCAAAGCGTTGAATTTTAGATTTAGCATGAATTCTTAAAAAAATTGCAGATTGTAGAATAGATAACAATAACAAGTGCAGTAGATAGATCGACACATCAAAACATCAGACATACTGAACACATGAGTTTTTAACTGGGGAAACCTCTAAAGGACAAAAACCCCAAAAGCATTAATAATTCATCTCTTAAATGAGATGACTTGAGTTCTTCAATAATTCTTCCAAGAATAATTTATTAAACCCTAATAGGCTTGACCACTTCCAAACCCTAGCATAGTTTAACCCACTTCCAAATTACATAAAAAAACCAGATTAGGGATATCAGAACCAATGGATGAAATGGATAATGTGGAGAACGCTAAGCACGGAACTAGAAGTGAGGGAACTGATCTATATATTACATTGACAATAACCCAAACAGAGCATGTATATGAAAGTTGAAACTATAGCTAGTGCACATATATCACTCCAAGCATAAGTTCTACTGATAATAAACCAAAAACCAAATGATCACCAATGCATAGCGACATCAAACATAGTCAAAATACCAATAGAAACCATAAAATTCATATGGTACCTCTGCCATATACCTGCTCTGAGCTGCAGCTGCAAAGTGAAATCCACCTATTTTGACTTTGGTACCACTGAATGGCAAGGAAAGATAAGATACAGCTATATTGCTCTGCTCTACTGAACCAAGGCTTAAAATGAATGGCAAGAGACATCATGAAGAGAACTCAAAGTGACAAAGGTGGCCCTTCTACTGCCGTTCCCCTGTATAATCCAGCTGCTCATATGATGATATAAATCATCCACCACTGATATACTTTGATGAAAATCGCCTGAAATGTAAGGAAAAGGCTCATGACTGCAATGTGGTAGGCCAAAATGATGAGTAGCTCCCAGCTGCTAAACATGTGATAATTGGAATTTGTTTTCTTCAGGATCTAATATTAACAAACTATTGTGGGGAAAAGGTTGGTGAGGTAAGATATCCTGAAAATCATTTGGCAGTATTGAAGACAAAAATCATGAAATCATGGAAAGCATTTGACAATATTGAAGATGAAAATGGACTTACAAAAGAATAGGGAACTTGTACTAAGATGCTCCAAATAAATGTAAACGAAATTTGGGGGTGCTTCTATGACACCTCTTAGGTAACTAAATATTTAATTACCATTTAAATTACATCATCAGATAAATTGAGCAATGACAGAAAAGATACCTATGATCATCGATTACTGATGACTAATATCATGTTACTAACTTATGCATGACAACATAAATATCTTCATATGACAAACATGAAATATTATGTGTAAGAAACCCTTTACCATAAAAAGCTTTTCTTAATATCCCACACATGTATCCGTCCAAGGAGGATTTTCCATGTAGAAGTGTTGAGAAAATTCTCCGTGTCAGAAGTCAGCATGATTGTGGAATTTAATGTTCCTCTAACATGGAAAACCACAAGCGTAGCTTTGATATCCTTGTTAGAAGACTGACTTTCCACACTCTTACAAGACGTGTAGTTGAGCAATGCAATTATCAAGTCAATGCATTATCTGTGTTGCGGACACTATTGTCCCATCATGAAAGTTATAAAATCAATTCTCAAATTTCCTCATGAATACTTTACTTCATGCATTTTACGACAGCTATAGGACATTCTTCACTTTGTAGAATAACCTACTATTATAGAACAAAACCAAGACAGGTGCCTCTTGTATAAGTCCACAACTCATCATATAACAACAACCGCCATCAGCTCTTTCTTATGGAAGAGAGTGGTGATAAAATATCTAGGCTCTATCTCCTCCCATCCTAGTCGGAATGTCAAGTACTATTTGGTAAACCTAGGCAATATCCTATTCAAACGATATATCGATCATAGGCTCACCTAGTGGTAATGCCTATCTAATCATAGAGGAATCAGTGGAAGTAATTGATACCAAAGTAGCTTCTATTATTTGACTAGGTAAGTGGTTAAAGCGCCCAGTATGGACCCCAGTTACGGTCAACTATGTCCACAATACAATCCATTCTTAAACAACCACTATAAGGCATTTAATACATGAAACGCAGTGTAATTAATGCATGCGACAAATAAAACTGCCACAGTTGAAATGGTATCAAACTAACATGTCAAATATATAACCTGCTTGTTTTCTACCATACATAACTGTATAACTATTATCCACTACACTGCCACGAAACCATAGTTATCAGAACTGCACTGGTGATTGAACCGGCCGACCCAAGGAACCGGAGCCGGAAAAAACTGGATCACAAAACTGATTGACCAAATTATACATTAAATATTCAAATCCTGAAAAAAATCATGTTCATCCATCAGGATTCAAACCATTATACACAAATATGCAAAGTTTTTCATGTATATAGCAAGTAAGGGTGCATACGACCAAAATACCACTGATTGCAATCCATATCTGAACCAAAGTATGTCAATAAATAGGCTATAAAACTAAAATTAATTTCCGTAAAAAATCTGGTGGTGGTCTTGTGCAAGTTTCATATTCATGGCTCCTTTTGTGTACATCCCAGATATCATAATTCCTATAGTTGAACTAATTTCCTATTTGCGAGGGTCTCTTGTTACGAGATATTAGTATTTCCTATGCATATATCTTTTTTCTTTTTGTTCAGAAACTCATGAAAGTGTCTATTGCAATTTTTTGCAACTTCAAACACCCGACTTTATTAACCTTTTCTAATTGCAATAGGAAACTCTGCTTTAAAATGCACACATCTGTATAATTGAACTTTGTAAGTAATGTCAAACAATTTCCCAAATTATCAATTAAGACTGGTGTAAAATGTGGCTTTTGAATCTTTAATCCTTAGGAAATTGCAACCTTCTAGGGTAATTTTTTTTAATCTATATACCTATCTAGATTCTTCAGGCAATTAACATTGGTTTTTGGGCTGTGTTATTGGTTTTAGATTATTTTCCATTGAGTATACCTAGCAGGTTTTCTACTGGAATTATTGATATTCAGTTGTTTTCATATATTTTAAACATTTATCTCTTTAGGCATGTTGCATGACAGAAATAATTGAAACAATATTTCTTCTTTCAAGAATCAACATGCATCTATTATCGATTGATCATATTAGAAGCGCTGATTGATATATAATTTTTTGTGCAGCATGGTCAAAACAGGGCCAAAAATAAAGAAGCAACAAATGCCAGTGCCACGTCCTTGATGCTCCAACAGACAACGTACATGGTTTTGTTGTAATTGTATGCCTACAGAACACATTATATACCACTTGATTCTGATGCAAGAAAGAGGCATGTTCCTTGTATGCAGTATTGTATAATAAAACTGGCATTTGTTCTAGATAAAAGATTTTTCCATCAACACAAAGCTTGCAAGTATCTTGTTTTGAAGCTTGTGACACAAGCTTTTAACAGTTTCACGGCTTTGTGTTAGCAAACAATGGTACTTCTGGCTCTTCTTTCATTTTTTTTATCCTAATGAAGGATTGAGCTGTGCTTTGAGATGACAGTTGCATGCATGTTATAGTGACTTTGGATGCATATATATGTAGTAATCGTTCTTTCTAAGTCATTTACTGTCTATCCTTCGCTTGCCTCCGGTTCAGAAATTGTTGAACCCTACAAGGATCAGTTGTTGTAAATCAATATGCCATTTTCATTTTGTTTGTATAGTGGGAGTTATAATGGGTGCTTTCTTATAGTATCATTTTTTTGGTTAATTAGTTTCTAACGGACGAGATTACAAGACCTTTGTTATTTATTGGAAGTGTATACTAAAGGAATTGGTTCAATAACATATGGCCGAGGAAATCCCTTTGGTCCGGAGGGAATTTTGTCGGTGTCCATAGTCATATTAATGTGGAATGAAATCCTCAACAAGGGATATGCCTCTTTGTGGAAACTTCCTGGTTTACATCGATGCAAGAATGCACATTGAGGTTTTACTATGATCTATAAAATTGAGTTCATGATACTTGTGAACATGAATGTCAATGTTAAAAGATTTGGCAGTTGTTACGTAACCTTTCTGGAGCAATATGATTAGTGATCAACAAAGATGCTGAGAACAATTTTGTAGAATGACCAAACACAAGGACATAGAAACAAAATATCATGAATAGCATTGTCGTTCATATAATTCTAAAATTAAATATATTGCTATTTTAAGGTGGCTTTCAATTAGGTTCATATATCTTTTTTGTCAAGGTTTAAATTTTAGAATTTTTCGTAGTGATGAAAGTGCATGATAATTTAAATAGATCATATATCTGAAATCACCTTTTGTAAATTGTAATCATGGATCTGTTCCATTGACAATGTCGGTGGGAATCATTACGTAGTTGTTCAACTAAAATAAGGTACTTCCACATAGGTTGAACATCTTAAGAAACTACACACAAATAGATCACATTTTTACACCAATATATTACATGGTTAATACCCGTGAGTCTTTTACCTTGCAGAGGAAGTCCACAACCTTAGCCAAATGACCACTTGAGGCATTATATTAATGCAAAGGTAAAAGACTCATGGGTTTCTCACAACCGATCATCAAAGAATGACCCTCCATGCTCTTTCAATAGGGATAATGGGTCAATCAAGTGTGAATCCACATATTGATATAGTAGTTAAGATTGAGAAGAAGATGACCATTGGATTACGTTATGTCTAGAACATACTGTGACTGTTGGATTACGTAAGTACAAATGCATATTGAAAAAATACACTTACCTAAAGACACATTGTACCAAGTTGATATTAACTAAACCCTGTCTAAATCTCTTACTAGTAACAATATTGAATTTGGAGTATATCTCATTCAAGAGATTTTTTATTTAACTCAATTTAGACTACATATATTGCTTATAAGGTGGCTTTAAATGTCTTGAAAATTATAAGGGAAATTGGATTGAAAAAAAATTGCATCATATGCCTGCTACAATGTTTGATAGTGACCATGATTGTAGTAGCTTGGTCTATTTTCTCCTTTACTATTCTTTTATGAACAGAGTCCCTAAGATCTGCTTTTCGGTCTTACTCAAGATTCTAATTTGATATGATATCATCACAATCCATTTTTTAACTCGCCATCTTACGAGAATTTTAAAGGAAATAATCAATCATCCAGAATGGCTTAATAAGTGAATTAGTTACCCGTTGTTTTCAAATCAGGTTGGTATCAATTACTAACAATGTCTTTTTCTTTCACACATACAATCCTTGGTTACAAAGATCCATTAAAGGTATCAGATCATCTCCACATTGGGGTTTTGCCTTGGGTATATCCCTACATCAAGTTGTTCATATTTTATTCAGTTTATTAGTGATTTCAGTGATTGGCTTTGTGTGTTTACTGATTAAAGTTAAAATCAACATTATATTGATTGATGAATGATCACTTAACTTAGAGAAGCAGTAAATCAAGAAAGTGTTTGATATAATTTGTAAGTAAATAATTGCAAGTTTTTATCAAATTTCTAGATGGTATCAGAGCAGGAGTTTTGAAAGAATTGTGGACATATTGATTCTTTCTAGCTGAGATAGTAAGAACAACTAGGGCTTGTTGGGACTACTTGTGTTGGCTTGTTGAAGGGTTGAGATATAATGGTTTCCACTAGATATGAGGTCATATTGGATGGGGTGTCCAACTATCTATAGAGGAAAGCTAGACTAATGGTCGTTCTCAAGTAGAACAAGATTGGTATTTTGTTAACACTGTAGTGACAACTCCCATTGATCCTAATGCCCTTGATATTCATGAAGTGAATGAAACTAAGGCACAAAGGATCATTTTATATGGAGTGAAAGATTATCTCATCTCACATTCGGCTGAGAAAAAGACAACTAAGGATATGTGGGACACACCTTGAAATCTTTATGAGGCAAAGAATGAAAACGTGAAGATGGCTCTTAGAGATAAGCTTCATATTGTGAAGAAGGCCAAAGAGGAGAGAGTGGATTTTTATCTAACCAAGGTGGCTCAGGTAAAGGACGAGTTAGCAATAGTAGGAGAGGTCATTGCTGATTCTGAGTTGGTGAGGATAGCCCTAAAAAGGTTGACTAAGGAATGAGATGTCTTTATCAAGTTGTTGTGGGACGATTAAAGTTTTCGGACTGGAATAGACTATGGGATGACTTTACTCAAGAAGAGATTTAGGAAAGGACTCAAAGTAAAGTTCAGACATAAAATGGTGTTGATGAGAACGTGGGCCTTGCAACTAAAGCCAAAGGCAAGAAAAAGGCCCAAAAGGAATGGATTAAAGTTCGATGTTTTGCATGTAACCAATATGGTCACTGTGTTGCACAGTGCCCTAATAAAAAAGAGAAGAAAGAGCAGGTAGCAACTTCAGTTGTAGTGGATGACTATGCATAAAATTTGAGAGAATTCTTGCTTGTCTCTTTTGACTCAAGCTTGGGTAGCAATGGTTATCAGAATGCAAATACATGGATAGTTAACAGTGGGTCAACTCAACATATGACATGAGTATGGGGCATATTCCTCAGTATCACGAAAACAAGTCCAAGTTATCATGTTGAACCTGAGGAGGATGATGTTCGTGCATTCAAAGGAGTTGGGATAGTGTGATTTCGACTCAAGTTTGGAGAGCTCTTAGAGTTAGATGGAATTATGTTTGTTCCAGGGCTAAAAACAAATTCACTTTCAATATCAGCTCTGGAAAACATCGGATATGGAATATTGTTCAGGACTGGGCATGTGTTTCTATATTTAGTGAGAAATACGATAGATACCATGTTGCTTGGTGATCGAAGATGTAGATTATACATATTGCAAGGATATTATGTATGAAAAATATTGTGGATGGTTATCAGATTCCAAGGATGAGAGGAAGATTGCAGTGGCACTAGTTATTTAGTCTTTATTTCAACTCGAAAAGAGTGAGTCTCTTTAGAGTATTGGTAGGAGACTCATCTAGTATGAGAGGATTGCGAAAATGTTCAAGATGGAAAAGAGGAGTCACCGGGTAGCTCAGACTTTCAGGATAGTATTTAGTCACACTTCTTCAAATAAAATTCTAGAGAAAGAGGGAGATGTTGCAGGGAACAATGATCAAGGAGGAAGAGAAATATGTGTCGAAAGGACCTCCTTCGTTAAGAGGGAGTGTTGAAAAATGTAACTTAGGAGGTCCTTTTCATGTTTTGGTGTCTATCATGGGGAGGGGGGGACAATTGTTTTCCATAGACATACTTTTTAATGTAAAGTGTTTTGATATTAATAAAGTGAGTATGTACTTTATAACTTATTTTAACGCTTAAATCTCACACACATGTGGCATTTTTGCAATTTACACATTAAAGAGTTATCAACAAATAGCATGCATCACACCAAAGGCACCCTTACAAGATCCAAGAAGCAACATGTTTCCAAAAATGCCCAAAAGCAGTCAAAATACAAGACTGAGTGACAAATTGTTTGTTTATATGCGCTTTTGCACATATTATCGATTCAACGACCTGGAAACCAACGTGGATTTTCCTTCGAGATCTGCACGATTGGAAAAAACTATGGGATCAGACCCACCATCAACACATTAAAGACTCATGAAGCTCCATTACCTCCAAGAATTTGAATTGTGGCTCCTCACACAGTTGGGCTCATTGAATGACCCCCCTTTGTGTACTTTGGAGCTAGGTAATTGATCGGTGGGATCTTGTTATTTCTTGGCCACCTCTTGGCCTATAAAAGAAAGCCATATGCATGCTTATTGTAAGAAAAAAATAGAGCAAAGTTATGTTGTTGGAATTGTGCTTGATCTCCCTCATAGCTCACATTTTCCCTCTTGTTTAGCATTCACCAAGCTCCCTTACCACCTTCCTTCAAGGGGCAAGTGTTCTTCTCATTTGTTCTTCAAGCCATTTGACATCTAGTGTGGACTAAATAGACCTCCCTTAGAGGGATTATTTTCCTCCATTTGGAATCACACCTTCAAGGTGCTGTACATGCTTGACCATTGGGAAATACAAGAAGTGGTTTTGCATCTATTGGTTGTTGGAGTTTGCATTCCTACACCTTTGTTATTTATTTCCATTTCTATTTCATTTTCTTTGTTTTTCTTCTATTTCATTAACAACCACTTGCAGGATCACTTGGAGCATCCCCCCACCACAAAGGGGCACCTAATACTGAAGCCTTGCTACAATCTACAAGGCTTTGCCTCTCACCAAGTGTGAAGGATTCACTCTTGTGCAATCTTTCTTTTAAGTTGTAGACCCAAAAGTGCATTTAATGTGCATTAATTAATAAAGTGTATTTATTATATGCATTAAATGAGAACCTTCAGATAAAGTAAATATCATCCATTGATTAGGATGGTTGAGGTAGTTAGGGTTAGTTTGGGTAACATAACATATACAACAAGTCTTGGGAAAAGGAAAAATATATCAAATCAAATCAATGAGTGTGGTCATTGATAATGATTGAGAAAGAGAGAAATTCAATAAGAGTCAGTAAAATGAGAGTTTATAGCTTGAAGAAAAAGAACATCTTGTCAAGTAGGAGAAACACTGCCATAGTCACAAAAATGAAGACAATTTGCTATTGGCACATAATTCGAGGAAGGGAGGTGTTGCTGCCTTTCACACACTTGGGTTACATGGAAGAAATCTTCAAGCCACTCGGTGTGTCCTTGGGGGCAAGTCTCGAGTCAAGGCTGTCACCTTGTTCTTGACTCCTTCGTTTAGGCTCAACTCCTAACAAAGCCAAAGGGGGTAGACCCTATTAAATTACTAAGGCTAATTACTTAGTGTGACGGTGTTAGATTGATTAAGTTGTTTAGGAGTTTTGAAAGTAACCAGTGGAAACAAAAGATAACAAGATGTAAGATTTAAAGCATATAAGCACAGTAATGACACTCAATATATATATATAATCGAAAGAATTGATCAAAGTAAATCACCAGTGCCTTAAATGGAGTCAACAAAGAAAATAATGTGCTTGCATGCTCTTGAATGAATGTTTTGCAAATGTCTCTTTGTAGATTTTAAATTAGTGTGGAATGTGAATGAGTTAAATTAGGCGAAAAGGGGACTCCAAATATAGCCGAGGGGTACTTGGAGTATGTCCAAAAGTGAACTTTCACGGCTACCCACAAGGTGTTTGTGGGCTGGAAAGGAGTCTCGGAGACTATTGTTCATAACACACCCGTTAGGGTGTGACAGAGATCGGTGCCTCGAGGTCACTTTCCAATTGTTCCCACTCCTTTGGGTATTTTGCCACCGCTCACAGTTTATTCGAGGCGTTGGATTTTTGCCTGATGGTTTGTCAATTTGGGAGGTGAAGACTAATTAATCTAGTCACTCAAGTGCTTTTGATGCAGCTTGACTGATCGGACGAACCACAACCAAGTACAGAGCATACACACCGGAGTCTTCGTTATTTTTAGTAAATTTTAGAAGAGGTGTTCTTATTAAAAAAAAAACCCTCAAGGAACCTCTTTCGGTCCAAGTGCACCTCAATCGGGGAATCAAGGAGGGGTTGATTTTATTATGATTACTAAAACAAATGATGGTAGCAGATGAAGCATAAAAAGATAATCAAACCACAATTTTCTAATTAGACTACCACGACCCTTTCTTCACCTTTCGGCTCAAAAGGAGGCTCGTGGGGTAAGTATTAAGATTACGTTGAAACAACTGGATATGGAATATGGAAATGATTATAAATCAAATTATAATACCCTATAGATTACAACTAAACTATATTGAAAAAAAGATGAACGAATTTAAGTAAAAAATGACACAGACGCAAATCCCCCCAAGGGGGATGGTGAATAGGCTCTTTCGAGCCTATTCGAAAGGATTTTTATTTTTATTAGCAGAAATTACAATATCAAAAAAATGAAATAAATCCACTTGGTCCTTATATGGAGTGAGACCAAAGGTTTACAAATTGCAAAAATTTTGAAATTTATGGAAGACGGAGACCCCCTCAGGGGTTTTGAGTGGTCCAAAAATGCTTTCCGGACGGTGCCTCCTCCTCTTTTCTGTTACACTTGCTAAAAACAAGCAATTTTATCACATTTAAATATTCCCAAAAGTACTTTGAAAGTACTTTTGGATGAACAAACCTTTCACCCAAAAATTCTAAGTTAAAACTAGTTTATAATGAAGCAGAAAAAGAACCAAGGAAAGCTTCCTTGGGATCTTGGCCTGCTTTTGGTGCAGCCAATATGAAGCACTTAAATTCTTGAATATAAATTTTTATATTCTAAGGAAACAACCATGCATTCAACAAGTTTTAGATCTACTTTCACAGCCTTGAAAAATGACAATTTTCCCTAAAACTAGATCTAGAATGCTTGTAAATTTTCTTTAGGAATGAGATCTAGTTTATTGATCTTTAAGGCAGAAAGATGTATGTAATATGAACTCTGAAATTTATAGATCTAAACAAATTTAAAGATGCAAAAAAGTAACCGAACTGATTTTAGAAAAAATTGAAGGAGGAAGAGGAAAAGAAGAGCATTTTTGTTGGAAGCCTTGAAGATCAACCGTGGAGCTTTCCGGTGGAATGTCGATGGAATATGCCTTTGAATGGTTTTGGAGAGAGTGAAGAAGGAAACTAGATCAGCATCCCTTCCAAGCTAGGAACCTGCAACTGAATCCAAATACTTGCCAAAATACTTGTGAGATCCGGTCAATACATACATAGAGATTTCAGAATAACATGCATATAAACTTATAAAACATGTTGAATCTAGATCTATAAACATGCATCAAAAAGGAAAGAGATGGCTAATAAACTTATTAACAAACTCCTTTCCTATCAAGATTATAATAAAATTATTATCAATCTTAGCAATGAATCCACAAACAATCAACAAATTATGAACATAGATACAGGTTAACTCAGTAAAACATGGCAATGCTCATCCACACATACAATGACATGACACCATCTTGCCTCCAAAGCTTCACTATATTCCAATAGAAAAAGATATTACACAGTATCACAACAGCAATAACTCCTCAATCCAACTCTTACTAGCTTGGAAGAGGCAGCCTGAGCTTTATTTATACAAAAATAGGAGATCCAGGCTAGGGGGGCGCAAATCCCAAGGAGACAAACCACTGTAGCTGAAGGAGAGTCCATCAATGCCTGATCTATTTCTAACTGAGCCTGATCTGAGTCTCATTGAGTGCAATTGTCAATCGGAGAGCTGATCTGACTGACACCTCAACCTGTTGACTGAAGCATCCACCAAAACTCATCTAGATGAGCCCACATGTGTGGAGGAGAGAGAGAGGGTGCAATTCCCCATAAAGGATGTTGAAGATCAACTCTGGATTTGTCTAGATCACCTCCTTTAGTCAAGGATTTGTCAGATCTAGTCAATCTGGTTCAGATTTGACTAATTTCAATCAAATCGACTGAGAATCCACTGATCTAGGGTTTTGGATTTGCTCCATTATTCATCAATTTATTAATTAAAATAATCAATAAATGATTTTTTGGGGCTTTCTGACCTGAGTGATGGAAAATCACTCAAAACTAGGAAATAGCGGGTCTATAGGTTTACTAGGTGCTCTTAGCTTGAAAATGAGCACCTACATGACTGAATTTGACTTCCGAGCCCACTTTTATAACAAAATCAAATTTTCCAATTAAACTATTAAAAAATAACCTAAGTTTTGGAAAAATTAAATTTTAATAAAAAACACTGAAAAAATTAAAAAATTAGAAAAAAAGAAAAAACCTAGGGGGACTTAGACATGTTCATATGACTCGACCATGATGTCTAGCATGTTTATACATTGACAAATAGACTCTAATAACCTCAATAGGCCTAAATGCCAAGCCGACCACCCCAACTTCGGAGGTATGGAGTGAAAAACTCAGAAATTATCAGTCGTTTATTCAACAACCAATAATAACCAAGGAAAAAAACACTTTGGGTTGATTGGATTGACAAATAAAGTCTAAGAGGCCGAGTCTTTTACAGACACTATCATGCTAGAACATTTATTACAATTCCCCCATGGGGTATGAACATGTGATATAGTACAACAAGCACTTCTGAAGGTCTTCTAAAGTCTAAACAAGTTATCCTTGTCCGGTTCACCAGGCTCACTTGATAAAAAAACACTAAGTACAACTTAGGTGGTAACATGAGGCCGTATTGTTAGTTTCGTACAACATAAAACTCAATTTTTAGACTATTTGTTGCACAATTTGTGAGGTAAATAATTTCTAAAATTATTGGGCACATTTACCAATGCAATTTGTACCAGTTTGAGTAGTTTTAAGTTTATTTTAAAGGCCGTACAACAAAAAGTACATATGTACAACAATGTGGGCTTGATTATTTGATTGATTTTTGTCATATATTTTGCTGTGGGTTTCTCAGATTTCTATTGGCATCATTTCTTTATTGTAAATCTTCTAAAAATTCTTAATAAATTTCTTTTCGGGTTTTCCCCACATCGGGGTTTTGCCTTGGGTATATCCCTACACCA
The DNA here is from genome assembly GCA_001517045.1 of Pseudotsuga menziesii. Taxonomy (NCBI): domain Eukaryota; kingdom Viridiplantae; phylum Streptophyta; class Pinopsida; order Pinales; family Pinaceae; genus Pseudotsuga; species Pseudotsuga menziesii. The sequence goes on from LPNX010972286.1 coordinate 18,475, forward strand.
AGTTGTTCACATTTTCTTCATTTTATCATTGATTTCAGTGATTTGTTGTGTGTGTGTTTATTGTTCAAAGTTAAAATAAGCAATACATTGATTGATGGATGATCACTTAAATCAGAGATGCAGTAAATCAAGACTAAGCCAACGTGTTTGATAAAATGTCTAAGTGAATAAATGCATTTTTTTATGAAATTTCTTCAATTACAAGAACCTAACTCTTTCTTTATCATGTCAACATTTAGTTTGATATTTGGATGTTCAATGCGAGAGATTCATAGTTGGAGATTCAATGAGAGAGTTCCAATAATGTTGATTGGAAACCACTAACCAATAATGTGATTATAAACATTTACATACTAAAAAACCAATAATGTGACTATAAACATGTTACATAAAAAAACAATGCATGGAAATATACTATAAATGATGTTGAAAAAACATTTAAGCAATGTATATTATATATAAAATGTGAATTTAAGAAGGCCAAGTGAACTTTATGATTAGACAAGATTCTAAGGGTCACTCCCAAGGTGTAAAAGGTGATTAAGTATAGTGGTGTATTGTTAACACTTTGTATATTTAGGGATAAAATTAACATAGTTCCTTTGGCTCTAAGATTGTTCCCCATTGACTATTTATATAGAAATGCAAGGATTGAATTAAATATCATATTTATGGTTGGTCATTTTATTGAGGATGTTTTTCTTGTTTTCGTCATACTTTACATGCAAACTTTACATTTTCATCTTCATGTTTTTCTTGTTTTGTGTCATCCCTCGAAAGAAAACAACTTTACATTTTAATATTCACCATATACATTAAAGTCGACAATGAATCTTGTACGCATATGACCAAGCAATAGACCAACCAAAGGTCTCAAAAAATTGAGCCACCAAATATAAACGAAGGATATAATTTGGTCACATAAATATTACACAATAAAATTAGTTAAAAAGTAAAAGGTTATAATTTGGTCACCTAAATTATATTTTCTACGTAACAATTTTCTATTAATTATCTTAGAGGAAATTTATTTTTAATTATTATGTCCGTGTGTAACATGGGACAGCTACTGACCAACATTTTTCTATTAATTATCTTAGAGGAAATATATTTTTAATTATTATGTCCGTGCGTAGCATGGGACAACTAGTGACCAACATTTTTCATTAGTTGCATCAGAAAAAAGTTAGGATTGCGCATAGTTATTTATTTATTTATAAATTTTAATTTTTAATTATTATTAGTTTGTTGCAATGCTATTAGTTGGTATAAATGTTGAATATATAATGAATTGAAATTTATTTTAAAATTTTTATTTTTCTACATTTTTATTGGTGCCTATTGCGGTGATGTCATTCCTCGGGCTCAAAGCCAGGGGTGTGGCAGTGGGCGGTGATTATCTCCCTGGATGTGAATGGATTGTTTTTTACATGCATATAGCTAGAGCCTACGCATTGACCTTGGTCTTATTGCCAATCTTTTAATGTGATTGGAGGGTTTTAATTGCTGCGTTAATTTCCCTTTGCTGTGGCTGCGTTCAGGTGGATAGATGGTGGGCATAATGCAGAGTTTCAACGTTTTCTTAGGTAAGGATTTTCGAAGTGAGTTGTTTAAGCAGGGGACGATTTGACCTTTGTTTTCGGCTGTTTTTTACCAGTTTCTGGCGATGAATCTTCACAAAATTTTCAAAAGGAGCAAAAACATGGTTAGATCTTACAGAGTGTGGGTGTTTGAGGGTTCTAATGTCACCTGATTTCATTTTTGCGTTTAAAATCGCCCAACAAACAACATAAATTACAGATATTGTAGATTAAATTCACCGGATTTCGACAAAAAATCAGCTTGAAAGTCAAATCGTCCCCTACTTAGACGATTCCTTTTCAAAGGATGACATTGATGTGGAAAAGGTGTGGGATTTTATGTTCCCGCGGTGGATGGTCTTGTGCATGTTTTCGTTTGTTTTTCTGTTCGGTATGATGGTTGTTTGCGGTTGTTGTTTTGCTGATCTCGTTTGTCATTTGGTTGGTTTTTTTGGGTGGAATCAATTTGTTGTTCATCTCATTTGTGCTCGGCCTCGCAAGGTTGGAGGTTTTGGTATGCTCATTGGTTGTTGTTGCTGGTTTTGAGGGCTATTTTCATTGTTGTTTAGGTTTGTTCACAACAATGTTCGTTGCATTAGCGTTGGGAGGAGTTGGGTTTCAGGTAAAAGAGGTTTCTTGCGATGGAATTTTTTGCTTTTCTTTGTTGATGTTAGGTGATTTCCATGCTAGTTGCATGGATTCTTTTTTTGCTCATGGTGGTTTATTGCTTGAGGTCGGATCTTGTTTTGACTTGTCTGTTTTGCATTTTCATTTTCGACCGAGGTTGTTAGGATTATTGAATAATCCTCCCTTGTCCACCAGTCTTTTTGTCAGTTTCCTAGCTTAGGATGACGTTGTCACTTCATTAGTGTCATGGAAATGTTATCTGGGCCCCACTAGATTCTTTATGCACTCTCATGCACGAGTTTAGGATCTCCAGAGACCAATCCCTATATTTTAGGAGCCCACTCTGAGTTATGGAAGTCCCACCTTCAGTTCACCCTCGCCAGAGTGGAGTCAGGCTCCGATGGCCACCTTCATTTATCTAATGCGCCTCCTTTGCATGATTTTAGGAGAAAGGCACCCATACAAACCTACCAAGGGCAAGTTAACTGATTATTAATTGTTTCAATTGTCCGGAGTTGCACTAGTGTGTCTTCAGTGGTGAATTTTCCTAGGCTAGTCAAGTCACAGTTAGGGATTCGAACCACTTGTGGGTAATTCGAATTTTCTCCGTTGTATTATATTTTGTTTTTACACAGATTAATGATTATTGTTACCAATTATTGCTATCAATTGAGTGTTTCATCTTTGATTAATTTCGCACTGCTTTTTTCACAGTTTTTACATTGCAATTCATCAATTGTCATAATTTTCTCACTGTAAGGTATTATTTAGCCTGGTGATCTCTTGGAATTGATAATTTTACAGATGTGTCTTACACAGTTTTTATCCTTATTAGTTGTTGTGTTTCGGCATTTGAAATTTGTTTGCTATGGTGAAATTTTTGCCTTTGTTTCCCGTTGGGTGCTAGGTTGTTGTATTTTCCTATGCTTTGCATATATGTTCCGTGTTTAGGGTTTCTTTTAGTCATGGGATTTTCGTTGGGCTGCTATTGGTTCCTGAAATTAACAATGGAACCCTTGCTTTGTTTTAGCATTGCTTTGTAAAAACCCCTTGCATTCACGCGAACTCATTTCTAGGGTTTGTAAAAAACAATGTGGAGCAACTTTCATTGATATTTTAGTGTTTATGGAAATGTTCTCGATTCTGGTTCATGTTCATATTGGTTTTATATGTGGATCGATGGTGGGTTGGATGTGAGAGTAGGATTTTGCAAGTTGTGCTGTGTTTTCTACTTGTTAATGTATTATAGTGACAAAGGTTAATTGTGAGGAAAAATATGTGTTTTTTGGTTCTGGTAAGGTTTGTGGTTCATGTTCATTTAGATTTGGATGGATGAAGGTTCCGAGTTGTGGTTCGTGTTTAGTTCATTTATATGTGAAGCAATGGCGGGTTGGGTTTATGGGTGTTAGTATTTTTCAATACGTCTTGTGGTTATCTTTTATTGATATACTGTAGTGCTAGGGAAAAATTGTGAATAAAACTGGCTATTGTTTGTAGGCTAACATGTAGTCATGTTTTGAAGTAGGAACATGTGTAAATAAAATTTGTTTGTGATTTTGTTGCGTGATTTAAGTTATTGTTTTCTTGCTTTGTATGGAGCACTTGTTGGGACAATGACATCTGGGTGGAGAATAGTTCATCCCATTGTGTGGTTAGAGATGGACTTCTTTACCATTGTTGTGATGGCTTCCTACCTTTCTTTTGAAGTTGTTTTGTTCACTTCTGACCTGTATTGTTGCATTCATGAAGCATGATTTACTTTTACTAGAAGGCCATTTAAAATAATCTAGGTATCTATGTGAGGGATTTCGTTTATTTTCATTGTGCTATGTAGGGTCATTTTATGTTGATCTCTATGGAGTATTGGCTAAATCATTTACTTGTTGGTTGTGGTTTTAAATTTTTCTCATGGTTCTATTTCATGGGCAGTGGAAATGTGGAGAATTTTCTCTTTTGCTGGTAGGTAGACCATGGAAGATAGCTTGGAGGTTGTTAATATTTGAAAATGCATTTTGTTGTGATTTTAGTTGAGTTCCCCCTATTGGATTTGTTCCATATTTTTCCTTAGTTGATTTTCAAATGCATTGTTGCATTGATCGTATCAAGTTGTAAGGGTTTTTGGCATTGGCAGAATGCAACTTTCCATTGCTTCCCTGTGCTTGATGAAGCTTTGTTTTCTATGGCTAGGCGATTTAAAAGAATTTTTCCTTCCAAAATTGAACACTTTTTAGACTTGAATTGGTTTTCTTGACTCAAATGGATGCATTTATTTGTTCTATGGTTCCTAGGTTGTTGTTGTTGTGTATGGAAGCATTTGAATCGTCTTTTTTGATGTAGTTAAACCAAAGAAATTTAAAGTGGTTACACATGATTTGTGAAATAGCCAGTATTTTAACTAACAATAGTGGCAAAGATTGGTTCCTTCCAAAATTGAACACTTTACAAGGTTTCATTTTTAGACTTGAATTAGTTTTCTTGACTCAAATGGATGCATTTATTTGTTCTATGGTCTGTAGGTTTTAGTTCCTAGGTTGTTGTTGTTGTGTATGGAAGCATTTGCATCGTCTTTTTTGATGTAGTTAAACCAAAGAAATTTAAAGTGGTTACACATGATTTGTGAAATAGCCAGTATTTTAACTAACAATAGTGGCAAAGATTGGTTGAAATAAGTGCTTTAGGTAATATGTGTTTGTATATGTGTATTGTTGCAACAAGCAATGCACAAGCAAGGAAATAGAAATAACATCTATTGAATAGACACTTTTGCAGCAAGGATTTCATATTGTTGTTTCAGTGAGTGGTGATTGCCATGACTCACTTTTTCCAATATGTTTGCAAATTAGTTCCATTTTTTGATGTGCAAACATTGCGAAAATAAGTGGCACACACATTCTACAATTGCTTAATTTCAAATTACACATGTGCAATTGATTATCTTAAAAAATGTCTTACTAAATTAATAATCATCCAAACACCTCTTGTCTATAGTTGGGATGGATATATTATAAATTTTTCAAAGCTATATCAACATGGCAAGTTATAAGGAGATTAGTTTGAGATGCAGTGGCTATGCAAATTGCTAGGTGTAAATATATTTGTTTGGAACATGTATCTGATTTATTTTTTCAATTGTTTCTATTCATTGCAAAGTTCTTTGTATATTTTATACCTGTTGTGCAAAACTTTTGACCTAACGCATTTTCATATCCAACCATTGCTACAACAAATATATTTGCATACACCTTTCATTCCTCTATTTTCACTTGCATCCAATACAACATTTACTAAATTAAATTGTGGAGTTGATTAAACCTCATACTTGTATACAAGAAAAAAAAGATGCAATAAAGGATCAATATAAAAAAAGAATCAATATCAAGCACATATTATACAATTTTCACTTAACAAATTATGCTTTATTTTCTATTGCAGTCAAAACAATAAAGGACATTGGTGCACAAAGAATTTGTAAAGTAACTTTTTATATTTGTTGATGTATATGTAACTTCGGAATGTATTCTTATATGTATTTTATATATTGTAACCCGATGTTTATTCCAGGATGTTTCTATTATGTATTTGAGTCATGTAGTCATGCCCTGATGTTCCGGTCGGGGAGATTAATAATGTAAACAAGTCATATCAAGTCATTAGGTAAGTCCCCATAGTTTTGGGGCACTTGAGTTATTATACACTAATTAAGGTGTAGGCTCGAGTAGTAATTATTAGGTTGAGTGCACTTCAAGTCAACAGAAGAATATAAATAGAGAGTGAGAGTCTCTCTATTTATCACTTGTGAATTACATCACTTGCTCTCTCAAGTGTGGTGCACCTTTGGAGAAGGAAATACTTTGGCTTGACAGAAGACAGAAGGCTGCTGTTGTGTTGGGAGGTCATCTTACTGTTTTGGGATCACATCTTCTGGTGATACTATCTTAGAGGAAGTTGAGGGGTTTTCTCCATTTATGGTTTCCCCTCCTAAAATATTTGTGTCTCTTGTCTCTTGTGATGTGCTTATGTGATTGTTGTGCTTGTTATTCTCTCAGTGAAAAGATCTTATCATAATGCTAGCTTAAATGTTGAAAAACTCATATGGTATCAGAGCTAACCTGAGAAGAAGACATTGTGCAGCTACAGGAACTAGGGCTTCCTAGTTTGTGGATCTTCCTCCATAGACTTTCAGTAAAAGTATGCTAGGATGACTCTCCATTGAAGGGTGCATATTTCTGTCGATGCGGAATTCAATTTCAAGCATTTTCAGTTTCGATGTGGAAATTAGGGATTTCTACAGAAGAGGAATTTTTGAGTGAGACCAGCATAGGATTTTTCTCCTCATCAAAACCGAAATTTAGAGACCTGGATCAAGAAATTTGGTTGGGTGAAACTCTGGGAAAGTCAAACCCTAGTTTGACCCTGAGTTAAGAAAAACCCTAAATACTAAAACTGCTAAGTTTTGGTACAGTCGCTATATTCCGAGCTTGGAGAAGTCTCAGAAGCCGAAAATTGCAGGGGCTGAATAAAAAATCATGATGAACACCGTGTCCAAATTTCAGCCTCTGATTCGCTAGATTCTGGGAGATATGATCTCTCCAAGTTAGGGCTTCAGCCTCTTCTAGAATTCATCCCTAAACAGGACATCTGGGGAGATCTGCAATATCTTGGGCTACAGAGGTCCAAATGGAATTCCTGAAGATGTTCCAGAAATGGCACGGACTTTAATTTCTATGGTCTAAATTTCAGACTCAGAAGATGAACCAGTGACACGTGGCAGGCCGTACAACTTCGCTGTTCTGAAAAGTCCTGTAACAGGTCACCTTGGGAAAAGGATCATAAATCGCAAATGGTGAAACCAATTCTAATGAAACCTATGGTGTTGGATCCGAGACATGCGAGGTTACCTCAGTGAGAGATTTCAGACACATAGGATTAGTAATTGTGGAGATATCATAGAAACAGTAACAGGAATTTCTGCAGAAGAAATCAGAAATTTAGGGCTTCCTGTTCCAGGAGTTTCCCTCCACTATTTTCAGAAAAGGAGTACATTGGACAGCTCCATTTGAAGAGATATATCTGTTTATCCAATCATATTTGAAAGATTCCAAGTTTTGAAAATTAGGGTTTCTGCGACAAACCCTAGATCAGCGAACTCCGGGACAAGGACAGACACCTCAAATCGGCAAGATCTAATCCTTTGCTATTTCCATTTGAGGTTCTCATTTCAATATGATATATCACATCAGCTTGGTGACAAGCTTGGGGAAGTTGACAACTTCCAAGCCTGGAAGTATATGATCTCTCTAAAGAAAATGGATTGGACACCTACATGAGTATGGAGGTTCCAGTTTCAGAGGGAGACGAGGTTAGAAGTCTTTCACGAGGCCAAAGAAGACATCATGCTCATGCTACAGAGGATGATGAACTATCCAGAAAGAGATCCAGATATGAAAGTGAAGATTCTTCGAGCGAGGAAGAATATGTTCTGATATCAGCTCTCACAGGAAACATTACTCATGGAAGTGATGATTGGCTTATAGCCAGTTGGGCTTCCAAACATATGATGGGATTCAAGGAATCCTTTGTAATACTGTCAGAACATGAATCACCTCACAAGGTGAAACTAGGAGATGACTACCAATGTCCAATAAAAGGTAGTGGGGAATCTTCATACAAGCTAGAATCTGATGGTCAAGTCATCATATGGCCAAAAAGGAAATACTATCGATGATGTGGTAACAAGAAGGAGGCTTGTACAAATTGAAGGGATATACAGAACAAGCCTTGATCCATGACATAGTA
>LPNX010972286.1:30313-55956 GCA_001517045.1 Pseudotsuga menziesii
ATTTAGATAAAATTTCTGATTACATCAAAATATGGGAGACACCAACCTCCAATATGTGAGAACCAACTCACTAAGCACTTAGACACCAATATGATTGGGACCCCAATTCCACATACAAACACCAACTTGTTGATTATAGGAACCAACATGTAAGGACTCTAATCCTTTGCACAAGCACCAACTTTATGACTGCAGGTACTAACTTGAGAGGACACCAATCCTTTTGTGAAAACTCCTACTTTTTGTTTTCAATCACCGACTAGAAAGGAGACTACAATTTCATATCCTTGCCCCATATTGCCACCCTTGTTCTTCAACAACAATTGAAATGAAGCTCCAACTCTCTATCCTTCCATTCTCCAACACCAACTGGAAGGAAGCTTCAACTTCCTATCCTTGCCCCTTATTTCCACCTTGAAATAGAAGTAGAAATATATTTCCTAACAATTATTACCATGAGCCGTGTCTTTCACGATCCGTGAACAACAATTTCCACAATATACGATCTACGATTTCTTCGGTCTACAATATCCAAGATCTGCGATTTGCGATTTCCTTAGACTATGATCTACAACTTCCTTATACTACGATCTAAAACTTACAAAATAGACTATCAATTGTTGGAATATTGGACAATACTAAGAGGGGGGGTGAATTAGTATTGATAACTTTCAACAATTAAAACCACTTTTAATTTACTTATTAACACACCTGATCAACAAAAACACACAGAACACAAATTTATCATGGAATCCCAATTGGGTAAACCACCAATACTTCCTATTACTGCAAAATTGTATTTACAAATAGTTTTTTCCTGCTTCTACAGATAAGGATGGTAGTACACCCTATTTACCAACACCTACTGGAAGGAGGCTACGCCCCCTTGGTTTTATCGGCTGCTACTAAAAGGATGTTGCTACACCCTATTTACCAGCTACTATTGGAAGGATGCTGTTAGACCCTATTTACCAGCTACTACTAGAAGAAGGCTATGCTCCCTGGTTTTATTAGTTGTTACTAAAAGGATGCTGCTACACCCTATTTACCAGCTAGTACTGGAAAGAGGCTATGAACCCCTGGTTTTATTAGCTCCTACTGAAAGGATGCTACTACTCCCTATTTACCAGCTACTACTGGAAGGAGGCTACGACCCTATATAGGCATGTTTCCTGCCCTAGCGCCACCATACCACCCTAGTTTATTTATCAAACAACCAGATCTATTTATGTCTTCAATACTGTTACTGTGTTTTCATTTCTTTCTTGGTATTCTATTTTATTCTTCTTCAATGATCTTGGCCATAGATACATCTTCTTCAATTCCATGATTTCACTTTTATACCTTATTAGCTAAGCATCATGTCTCTTAAACATTGTGTCCTTTCATTACCAAACACAACTCTTCAACTTGAAGACACGTCCTTTCATAACAAATACATCTCTGTTTATTTTAACTTTGTTTAGTTGATCAGTCATGATCTTCCACAATTTCCTTTTCACAACATTCTTTCTGCATTGACTTTTCGTTTCCGCAATGAACTTTTCGCATTTGATTTCTACTTCCACAATTTTCTTTCTGACATTGTCTTTCCGCTATGACTTTTCCACATCGGAAATTCCTTACTTCCACATTTGCAGCTTGCGGATTACAGATATGCACTTCGAATTTTCTCTAAAATTGCTTTCGTGTTTTCTTTTTCGCATCGTAAACTTCGTACTTCCACAATTGTGGATTAGGTGTTTGTATTTTGACTTCTTTGAAAAATCCTTCCGCATTTATCCTTCCCCATCAAAAACTTCTGCCTTCCACAAGGTACTTTCCACACCTTTTATTTCTTGTGGACTCTTCCCCGACCATTGATCTTAGATTAGAATGCAGATTGTGGATTACGGGTTTTCCAAATTTCTTGAAAATGCTTCCGCAATTTTCTCTCCGGAAGATTTCTTTAGTGCCGTCGATTTCATGCGGCCTCTCTTGTGATCGTTCATCTTAGATCAGATGCAGATTGTGAATTGTGGGTTTTCCAAATTTGTACAAACTGCTTCTTTAATTTCCTTTCCACAATTTTTCTTCTGCACCGTCAATCTCTTGCAGAGTCTTTCCTAATAGTTAATCTTGTGGATTGCGGATTGCAGGTGTGGCTTCTAATATTTTTGAAATGGGTTTCCGCAAATTGCTTTCCGAAAATTGTTTTCTGCAACTCTCTGAGCCGTCGATTTCTTGCAGATGCTTTCGTTATCGTCCATCATTGGATTGTGGATTGTGGAATGTGAAACCACACTTTCCCATTTTGGACCTCGAAATTTTATTCTGCAACTTTTGTAACCACAATTTTCTGGACCATTAATTTCCTTGTAGGTTCACTCCTGACCGTCGATCTACAATCGAATGCAGATCTCGCTAAACTTTGTGGATGCTTTGCAACCGTAGATATGTTGTGGGCTATCTTCTAATCGTAAGATCTATTCATCATATTTGCCTTTAAACTTTCAAACCATCGATCTTATGTCAGTGCGTAACTATGTGTTAGCTTTGCGGATCTCTTATTTCCTATGTGGTTTTTCTTCGTGAATGCTTCCAAAGGTATTGATCTAAATATTTACACATCACAAATACTATTTACACATGCACCCATACACAGTTTTATCAATCGATTCAAGAATAGATCTATGGATTTTATGTACGCACCCATTAACTACTGATTCCCCTGTTTTATACGTACCCATACACAGATCTATTGATTTTTCCCTATTACCATATTCGTTTCCTAATTCCTCTGTTTCATATGCACCCATACACAGATCTATTAAGTTTTCCTTGTTTACCATATTCCTTTAACACTCCTTTGACCTCTGTTTTATGCTTAGTTTTCCCTACTACCATATCCTTGGTTATTCCTTTATCATTCCTTTGACTTTCCCTGCTTATCATTTCCTTGGTTATCCTTCTGTCAATTGACATCAATGACAACTGTACCAACAATCTCTCCCTTTGTCATTGATGGCAACATCTAAACAATATCCCCCTTTGACAACAATGACAAAGGATAACTTGTTATGCCTCTTCCAGACTTTCTTCTTTTAATTTTGACTTGGTACTGACCATTGTATTATATACTAATTTAACATTTCCTTTCTTGCAGTAGGTTCTTGAATGGTATATCCATAGAATCCCCTTGTCACTGTACTTCCTCTCCTTTGTCAACATTTTTTGTGATAGAGTTTACACTCAACATTAGTTTTTCTTCCACACATTGTTCTTTAAAAAACTGTATTATGTAACTTGCTCTCCTTAAGAAGTCTTCACATAATCCTTGGTCTGAGATAACAACAAGTTTTTCCATAGGTTTGAGAGACAAATTTTGAAAGAACTTCCTTGAGATGATTTTTTTTTTAAATACCCGTTGTTCCTTCACAATATTCACTGTTATTTTTACTCATCCTGGAACTTTTCAATAGACTGAATTGTTTTATCTTTCAGATCATACTTGAGTTTTCTTCCACTGTTAACAATTTTTATGTGTCATGACTTCAAATTATAAGTAAACATAAATTTTTTTATCTTCTATTGTATTGCATACTTCATGGTCTTCATGGATCACACATTTTGTTGTTCTCATGCTACTTCATAGGTCTTATGCTTGCTCTATGTCAACCATACACCAGTCTTATCATCTAACCTTGATCATCTCTTGTCTTTTAGGGTCCATCATCATACATTACATCATCAAGGAGAATGCTTCATCAACAAGGTCTGTCAAACATTAAGGTTTTATCATGTCTTCTAGGGAAGCCATGCATCACCATCATTGTATTCATCATAAAGTATAACATGCATCATCATACAATTGGGTAGCATCACTTCACTTGCACTTAATCATTTCATTAATGTATACTCTTATTACTGTACTGTATACTAAACATGTAATACAAAATTATTGTATGCTTAACTGTTGCTCATCATTATCCCTCATCATATCATAGGTGTATGAAATCATCATCTTAGTGCACATCATACCATGTATATCATCACAATAGGGTTTGCATCATAGTAATCTTACCTTTATCAAGTAGTGCATGTCAAAACTCATAGCTTGTCTGTGGAAAACTTCAAAAAACAGACCATTGATTAAAGGCAGACATTCTTTAGATTATTCAATGTTTTTTATTCTTATTATGATACCAAATAATACAAATGAATACCAACTATAAATTCCTAATATTTACTCCCCCTGAGTATATGATCCCTTCTAATGCTAATTTCAGGGTTCTCTTTAAGGTCACGAGAGACTTTAGAATGGAATTCTACAATTATTACTATATTCTTCTTTATAATCCTCATCTTCATCAATGTATTCTTATGAGTCTTTATTATTTGACTTTGTTCTCCACATCCTTTTCTGAGATATCCCTCCTGTTGGTCTTCTATTTCCTTGTTTCTTTGATTCCCTACATTGATCTTTTCCCTTGGTTCTGCAATCAATAGCTTTGTGACCAAACTTGTGACAACAATGACAATAACCATAGAACTTTCCTTTATGTTCATAAACTCTTTGATCTTCCTTCTTCCATTGTTTCTGAGCCTCTACTGAATCACTCTTTATCAACTTACATTCTCTATCCATATGTCCATAGTTGTTGCACTTGTAACATTTTATGTCATATTTTTCAAAAGGTGCATAAAAGTTATGGTTACTTACTTTTGGTTTCTTACTAGATGCATTCTTCTTGTGGCCACTTGACTTTCCATATGCTATGCAATTTAGGGATTTATGACCAAAATTATCACAAGAGTAGCAATGACCAAGAAATATCTGCTAGTTTCTACTTGTCATTGTTATTCTAGGCATCATATCCGTTCTTTGTAAAAAAGGAGCAAATTTCTTTCTTTCTTTCTTCTTGGATGCAACATCATAGCTTCTCTCATCTTTTATGGAAGAGGAATATCCTGGCTTCTTTCCTTCTTCAAAACCTAATCCATATTTATCATTTGATGATATTTGGCTACTTAGGATATCATCTAAGGTCCTTGAGTTGTTCTCAAACTTTGACTAAACATATTTTTCATCAAGCTTTTCCTTAAGTAGAATAACTTCTTCTTCAATTCTTTTAAAGTCTTTTATTTTCTCCTTGAAATCCTCATCAATGGTCTATTGGTATTTCATCCCTTTTACTTCTTCCTTGAAGTTAGCAACTTCCTTTTTTAAGCTCTTGGCCTCTTTCATTCTATCCATTGCTTGTTGTCTTGAATTTTGTAGTTCTTCTTGGAAGGTCTTGACTTCCTCTTCTTTTGATTTCTGCACTTGGTATTTTGATAAATTTTCTTTCAAAGATTTGTTTCTTCTTCTACGTTTTTTTCAAGTTCCTTAATAACAACTAGGAGTTCTTCCTTTAGTTCCTCCACTCCTTCAATATATGAGTCATTTTTTGAAGTTACTATCTCTATGAATAGACTTCCTTCATTTTCACTTATATTCTCGAAATTAGAAAAGCTTGTTTATATTCTTTGTTCAACTGAGTAAAGTTTATCCAATTTGATCCAGAGTTCCTTAGCTGAGAGACCGTTGGTCCTATCTTTTCTTTGATAGGTTGAGGTAATCCATCAAGTATAGCCTCCATTTCCCTTGAGTTATTTTTCTTGGATTCTTTCTGAGACGTAGTCCTTATTCTTTTTGGTGGGATGTAAGCAGATATTAATGAATTCCATACTGCATATCTTAATGATTGTAAGTATACTCTCATTCTTATGCTCCATAATGCATATTCTTTATTAAGTACTGGATCTCTGTTGGAGGAAATCCCTTCTTGTTGATCCATAGTGGTTTTTAAAAGGATCTTCCTTCTAGTGATTAAACTGCAATTGCAGTGAAGGATCTTGCTCTGATACCAATTGTTGGAATATTGGACAATAATGAGAGGGAGGGGGCGGGGGGGTTGAATCAGTCTTGATAACTTTTAACAATTAAAACAACTTTAAATTTACTTATTAACACACATGATCAACAAAAACACACAGAACACAAATTTATCGTGGAATCCCAATTGGGTAAACCACCAATACTTCCTATTACTACAAAATTGTATTTACAAATAGTTTTTTCCTACTTCTACAGACAAGGATGGTACTACACCCTTTTTACCAGCAACTATTGGAAGGAGGCTACAACCCCTTGTTTTTATCAGTTGCTACTGAAAGGATGATGCTACACCCTATTTACCAGCTACTACTGGAAGGATGTTGCTACACCCTATTTACCAGCTACTACTAGAAGGAGGCTACGCCCCCCTGGTTTTATCAGCTACTACTGAAAGGATGCTTCTACACCCTATTTACCAGCAAGTACTGGAAGGAGGATATGACCTCCTGGTTTTATCAGTTGCTATTGAAAGGATGCTACTACACCCTATTTACCATCTACTACTGGAAAGAGGCTATGACCCCCTATAGGAATGTTTCCTTCCCTAGCGCCACCCTACCACCCTAGTTTGTTTGTCAAACAACCAGATCTATTTTTATCTTCAATACTGTTATGGGCTTTTCATTTCTTTCCCGGACTTTTGTTTTCTTCTTCTTCAACAATCTTGGGCATAGAGACATCTTCTTCAATTCCATGCTTTCACTTTGATACCTTATTAGCTAAGCATCATGTCTCTTAAATATCATGTCCTTTCATTACCAAACAAAACTCTTCAACTTGAAGACAAGTCCTTTCATAAAAAATACATCTCTGTTTATTTTAACTTTGTTTAATTTATCAATCATGACCTTCCACAATTTCCTTTCTGCAACATCCTTTCCACATTGACTTTTCATTTCCGCAATGACCTTTCGCATTTTCTTTTCGCTTCCACAATTTTCTTATTGACATTGTATTTTTGCTATGAATTTTCCGCATCGTAAATTCCTTACTTCCACATTTGCATATTGCGGGTCTGCACTTCATCTTTTCTCGAAAATTGCTTCCGCATTTTCTTTTCTGCATCTAAAACTTTGTACATTATGTTTGGGTACACAGAGTACTCCCAAAAGACCGAACACCTAGAGCAACCACTTCACACAAAAAGATCACAGATCAATACACCGATGCTTGTCACATGGTTAAAACCCTCAAGACGGAAACAGTCCACGGCCCCAGCCAAATAGCTACTTGGAGAAATTTATTATGCAAAAGAAAGAAAGTTACATGAGCTTCTCATAATCGATCAACTAGACAAGGACCCTCCATGCTCTTTAAATAGAGATCATGGAACAATCGGGTGTTAAGCCACATATCAATGGTAGGTATGATCTAAGAGAAGTTGAACCGTTGGATCACTCTATGTCTAGAACATATCGTGACCGTTAGATTATAATATTTACAAATGCATACTAATGCATACTAAAGAAACACACTTTTACCTAACAGATATATTACACAAGTTGATCGTAACTAACTCCAAAGTGTCTAAATATCCTAAAATCCCCCCTTAAGAACAACTTGGGATAGGATTGAAGGATTTACAAAAGTGACACTATTAGGAGAAGGAAGGAGGCATTAGAGCCTATCCCCCCTTAAGGACACATTCCTGAACTCCTAACATAGACAAAAGTTTAGAAAAAATTGCTTCTGTAAGAGACTTGATGAAGATGTCTACAACTTGATCATCTGTAGGGCAATAGAGCACTTCAATAACATGATCATGAACAAGATTTCTGATGAAGTGCATGTGTATCTCAATGTGTTTGCTGTGTTGATGTAGAACTGGATCTTTGGCAAGCTTAATAGCAATTTGATTGTCACACGAAAGTGGAGTAGGCTGCTGCTGCTCGAATCCAAACTCTGAAAGGATCTGTCGAAGCCATAAAGCTTCCTGACTAGCATTAACTATGGCTCGATATTCTGCTTCTGCTGAAGAAAGAGCAAGAGCTTGTTGTTTCTTACAAGCCCAAGTGACAGGTCTAGATCCCAGATTGAAAACATAACCTGCAGTAGAATTTCGATCATCAGGATCGCTGGCCCAATCTGAATCAGTGAAACCAACCAACAAAGGTTCCCCCCCTATACTGTAATGAATCCCAAACTCAATTGTACCTTGAATATATCAAAGTATTTTTTTGTTGCTTTCCAGTGACTTTCATGAAGAGTTTTCATATAATGGGAAACACGACTAATGGCAAAGGAAAGGTCAGGACGAGAATGAGTCAAGTATAAAAGACTACCAACAAGTTGACGATACAAGGTGGCATCTACCTTAGGGGAATTACAAGTGGTAGAAATTTTGATTCCAGACTGGAAGGGAGAAGCGGCTGGTTTACAATATTCCATGTGAAAGTGACAAAGAAGGTCACAAGCATACTTAGACTGGGAAAGAAAGATTCCTTATTTGGTTCGCAAGAATTGGAGACCAAGAAAATAATGCAAATGTCCTAAGTCTGACATTTCAAAATTTTTCTTAAGACTGGATTTCACATGTGTTATAATTTTAGGGTCACTACCAGTAAGGATAAGATCATCAACATAAAATAACAAGTATGATGAGATGGTTTCCTACGTTCTTGGTATAGACATTGGGGTCAGAATGGCATCTAGAAAAACCAGTGTCAAGGAGAAAGCTATCATCCATTTTGGCATACCAAGCTCTAAGAGCTTGCTTAAGGCCATATAAGGATTTCTTAAGGAGACAGACAAGGCTAGAGTTATCCTGAACATATCCAGGAGTTTGTTCCATGTAAATTTCCTCCTATAAATCACCATGTAAAAATGCAGACTTGACATCCATTTGATGGACTTCCTAGTTATGTAAGGCTGCAAGGGAAAGAACAAGGCGGATGGAATTCATTTTTGCAACAGGAGCAAAAGTTTCATTGTAGTCAATCCCTTCAACTTGGGAAAAACCTTTGGCAACTAACCTTGCCTTAAGTCTTTCAACACTTCCATCTGATGCATACTTAGTTCTATAGACCCATTTACATCTGAGAAGTTTTCTTCCTTTTGGAAGAGGAACAAGATCCCAAGTATGGTTCACCATTAAGGAACGATATTCTTCATCCATAGCTGCATCCCAATCTGGATTTCCTGAAGCTTCTGTAAAAGTTTTTGGATTATGATTCTCGGAAACTTGAGCCAAAAGAGAAGAGGCTCGTTGAAACTGAAAATGTGTTCAACGTTGATCTCTAGGATCACCGGCAAGATCACCAACTGCTTCACATGTTGAACGGACCCATCGAGGAAGCATTGGTGTCGGTGCAATTGGAGGAACATGAGTAGGTGGAGGTGGATTTCATCCTCACTATCATCATCAAAAACTGGAGTTGGAAACCTGTCAAGGAAGTTGGAAGAAGAAGAAGAAGAAGGCACAATCACCGAATCAGGCTCACAGGCCAAATATGGCACACCCTCCAAGTTAGGCTCACAGGCCAAGAGATTTTCATCAAATTTAATATCTCTTCTAATGATTATATCATGTGAATGGGGCTGAAGAAGTCTATAACCTTTTATATCTTTTGAATATCCAACAAAAATGCAATTTTCACTTTTTAGTGCATGCAATTTCTATTTTCAAGTTACTTTATTGTAAAAGTGCATCTCACATAAATAAAATAAAATAAAAAGTGAGTCACTTAAGTCTTTTAATTTATTGCTGCACTATTTAAAAGTAACATTATTGTAAAAGTGAACATCACTTATTCTACAAAAGTGATTAGCTTAAAAGCAACTTTATTGTAAAGTGATTGTCAAAGGTTGATCTTGGGAAGAGGGGGGTTCTTTTTTTAGTTGGTCAAGTTAATATCTGTCACGTCACTATTGGGGACATCTTCAACATTTTCTTTGATCAAGCATAACTTCATCATTCAGAATTAGTTTTCCATGTCGTTTTTTTTTAAACCGCATATTTTTTCGAGCTCTTTGCATCCAGAGAGTTAGTTTCTGTTCTTTCAGCCATTAATTTATAGTATGTCCCCCCCCCCTTGTGATATTATACTTACAAGTTTTAACTATTTCTTATGGAAATCTCGTATGGAGGATGTTCTGCGAAGTAGGGGACTTTTTCGAATAACCTTAGGGAAAGAAACAGAACCCACTGATGATGATAAGAAAATTAAATAGGCAAATAGATGTGATGAATCTCGTGGATTGATTGGGATGTCAATCTCTACTAATTTGTGATTCCACATGTCTGGAATTAATGAACCTGATCAAGCTTGAGAAAAGTTGGAATCTGTGTTTGGTAAACACAATGAAATTCGGGGTCATCAACTTGAGAATGAGTTAATTTCCTTGAATCCAAATGATTTTTCATGCATTCAAAACTATTTATCTAAGTATAAAAATATTAGACTCTTATGTGTATAATGCAAGATTAAGAAAGAAGACAAACAATGTATTTATCATATTCTTTCCAAACTTGGACTTGCATATTCTGTTTTTGTATCTACATTCTACTCCATAAAAGAATCCTTGACTGCAGCTAGCTATCAAGAGCCTAGTCTTGAATCCTTTTGTGATTCCTTAATTAGAGAGCAAGATAAGCTCATTCATCTTGGAATAATTAACAATGCAGATACATCTGGAAAAGCCTTATTGTCCCAACAGAAAGAAAAGTCCAAGCCTCCCAAGAAATGGAATTTTTGCAATAATAAGCCAAACAAGAAGGGTCCCAAACCCTCTCAGTCAGTTCCTTCTTTAAAAAATGACAAAGGATCCAAGCCAAAAGGAAAGAAAATTAAGCGTCATTGCAATTTTTGGTTGTAATATAATCATGATGAATCTAAGTGTTTCAAGAAGATGGAATCCTTGGAAGCAACAATGAAGAAGCACCATATCAACCTAGATTCGTCTTCAGAATCTATCTCTCATGGACATGCACTTTGTGCTTTTGGTTACTCTTATACTGCATCTTCTTCGTACTTCAATTGAATGGCTCATTGATTCTGGAGCATCTTATCATATGGCTAAGGATCAAGCCATCTTTTCTGCTATGCATGAATGTAACACCAAACAAATATTTGTTGGTGATGATAGATATCTAAGTGTTGTAGGATCTGGAACAGTTCCAGTAGAAAATGGTCATTTCAGTGATGTACAATATGTTCCAAAAATTTCCTGCAATTTGTTATCTATCTATCAAATTACTCATTCAGGTGAAGGTAAAACTGTGATGTTTACCCCTCACCAAATTGTAATCAAGGATTTTTAAAAATCCTCAAAATGTCCTTGCTACTGGAACTGTTGATGATATTACTAGGTTGTACAAATTTAACAACTTTGGGTCATCACCTTTTCCTTTAGTTTTTGTTGCTCATAGTGATAACTTGAGCAAAATTTGGCATGAGCGATTTTGTCACTTAAATTATCGCTCATTGCAACAACTATGTAAAGACAATATGGTGACTAGTCTTCCAATGGTATCTTGCAAGGATGGTGTTTGCTCTAGTTGTGTACTCAGAAAACATCATCGGGACAGTTTTGACAAACGTGCCTCTTGGCATGCCTCGGTTCCCTTGGAGATTGTGCATCATGACTTGTGTGGCCCTCTTCCATCTGCATCCTTTTCTGGTTTCAAATATTTCTTAACTTTCATTGATGACTACTCTAGACGCACTTGGGTTTACTTCCTAAAACTTAAGAGCAAATTATTGAACATATTCTTGGCCTACAAGGCCCTTGTTGAAAAACAATTTGGTCATCAAATTATTAAGTTAAGATATGACAATGGAGGAGAATATGTTAACAACAAGTTCACTACTTTCTACACTGAACAAGTAATCCAACAACAACACACTATTCTGTATGCACCACAACAAAATGGGATAGCTGAACGGAAGAACTGCACTTTAAAAGAAATGGCTAATTGTATGATCCAATCTAAGCTACTAAGTCTTCAATATTGGGTTGAGGCCATAAATTGTGCAAATTACATAGTTAATTGCACACCCACTAAAGTTTTACAAGGTATAACACCGGAAGAAGCATGGAGTAAAATTAAACCATATGTAAGTCACTTTCGTGTGTTTGGTTGTGAAGCATGGGCTCACATTTCGGATGAAAAACGGAAAGCATTGCAGCCTAAAAGTGAAAACTGCATATTTGTTGGATATTCAAAAGATGTAAAAGGTTATAGACTTCTTGAGCCCTATTCACATGATATAATAATTAGAAGAGATGTTAAATTTGATGAAAATCTCTTGGCCTGCGAGCCTAACTTGGCGGGTGTGCCATGTTTGGCCTAAAATCCTGATTCGGTGATTGTGCCTTCTTCTTCTTCTTATTCTTCCAACTCCAATTTCTAATGATGATAGTGAGGATGAAAATCCACCTCCGCCTGCTCATGTTCCTCCAATTGCACCAGCACCAATGCTTCCTCGATGGGTCTGTTCAACATGTGAAGCAACTGGTGATCTTGCTGGTGATCCTTGAGATCAACGTCGAACACATTCTCAGTTTTAGAGAGCCTCTTCTCTTTTGTCTCAAGTTTCCAAGAATCATGATCTAGAAACTTTTGCAGAAGCTTTAGGAAATCCATTTTTGGGTACATAGGGTACTCCCAAAAGACCAAACACCTAGAGCAACCATTTCACACAAAAAGATCATAGATCAATACACCAGTGTTTGTCATGTGGTTAAAACCCTCGAGAGGGAAACAGTCCATTGCCCCAGCCAAATAGCTACTTGGAGCAATTTATTATGCAAAAGAAAGAAAGTTACATGAGCTTCTCATAATCGATCAACTAGCGAAGGACCCTCCATGCTCTTTAAATAGAGATCATGGACCAATCGGGTGTTAAGCCACGGATCAATGGTAGGTATGATCTAAGATAAGTTGAACCGTTGGATCAATCTATGTCTAGAACATATTGTGATCGTCGGATTAGAATATTTACAATTTCATACTAATGCATACTAAAGAAACACATTTTTACCTAATGAATATATTACACAAGTTGATCTTAACTAACTCCTAAGTGTCTAAATATCCTAACACTTTCGCAATTTTGAATTGTGGATTGCAAGTTTGTATTTTGACTTCTTTGAAAAATCCTTCCGCAATTTACTTCCTCATTTATCTTTCTGCATCGAAAACTTCTTCCTTATGCAAGGTACTTTTCGCATTGTTGATTTCTTGTGGAATCTTCCCTGGCCGCCAATCTTAGATTAGATTCTGAATTGTGGATTGTGGGTTTTCCAAATTTCTTAAAAATGCTTCTGCAATTTTATTTCTGCAAGATTTCTTCCACGTCGTCGATTTCATGCGGACTCTCTCCTGATCGTCGATCTTATATCAGATGCGGACTGCGGGTTTTCCAAATTTGTTCAAACTACTTCCACAATTTGTGTTCCCCATCGTCGATCTCTTACAGAGTCTTTCCTGACCGTCGATCTTGTGAATTGTAGATTGCGGATGTGCCTCCTAAT
Organism: Pseudotsuga menziesii; assembly: GCA_001517045.1. NCBI lineage: Eukaryota > Viridiplantae > Streptophyta > Pinopsida > Pinales > Pinaceae > Pseudotsuga > Pseudotsuga menziesii. The sequence continues at coordinate 43,710 of LPNX010972286.1, forward strand.
ATTTTTGAAATGGGCTTTCGTAAATCTCTTTCTGTAAATTGTTTTCCGCAACTCTTTGAGCCATCGATTTCTTGTAGATTATTTCCTGATCGTCGATCTTAGGATTGTGGATTGCAGAATGCGGAACCACACTTTCCCATTTTGGAACTTGCAATTTTCTTCTGCAACTTTTGTTACCGCAATTTTTTGAACCGTTGATTTCCTTGTGGGTTCACTCTTGACCGTCAATCTACGATCAAATGAATATCTCACTAAACTTTGCAGATCACTCTGCAACTATGGATTTTCTGCGAGCTATCTTCTAACCGTCAGATCTATTCGCCATATTTTCCTTTAAACTTTTGAACCGTCAATCTTTTGTCAGTGTGTAACTATGTGTTAGCTTTGCGGATCTCTTGTTTCATGTGTGGTTTTTATTCATGAATGCTTCCAAAGGTATTGATCTAAATACTTACAAATCACACATATCATTTACAGAGCACCCATACACAGATTTATCAATCGATTCAAGAATCAATCCATGGATTTTACGTACACACCCATTAAATCTTGATTCCTCTGTTTTATACATACCCATACACAGATCTATTGAGTTTTCCCTCTTACTATATTCATTTCATGATTCCTTTATTTAATATGCACCTATACACAAATCTATTAAGTTTTCATTGTTCACCATATTCCTTTAACACTTTTTTAACCTTTGTTTTATGCTGAGTTTTCCCTGCTACCATATCCTTGGTTATTCCTTTGTCATTCATTTGACTTTCCCTGCTTATCATGTCCTTGGTTATCCTTCTGTCATTACTGAACTCTATTGACATCAATGATAAAACTATACCAACATCAATGATTTGTGATTTCACGATATGCAATTTTAACTTAAACTTCTTTTACTACATATCTCCTTCTCACATCTCAGCACTACACACCCCTCTAATTTACGCATTGTATGTTGATTTTATTCATTTCTTTTGTACTTCGACTCTCTTCTATGTATACTTATTATGGATCAACGAGCAATTGATACCCCAATAATTTAAATATTTCCAAGTCAATATATTACATCTTCTTCATCTTCAGGCTTATTTCAACATTTACATCTCTTGCTTATTTATACTATTTTTGCTCAAAATATGTGTCCACAAGTTGAAGTTCCTTTAAGTCGACGATGCACCTTTTTCCTTACTTCTTAGTAAATCTAACCACCTCATTCAACATTTCATTAGCATACATCTTTGGATAATTTAGCCTCATAGGGTTTTACACTCTTGATTCTTATGGCTTGGTGGTATGTGTGCATATGGGTTCCATGTCTTAGTGGGATTTGCACACTTAGGAAACTTGCACACTTATTTTCTGTATACATCTTCAAATTGGATTCACGTATATAGAGAGACATTACTTAATGGGTCTTGCACATTATTGAGACTTACATACATATATATATTTCTTCAAAATGACTCCATAGAATTCTTACTTGACATCATCAATTGCAACACCGAAGTTCAACAATATTCAATTCTTCATTTTCCTTGCTTGACATCATCATGTATATTGTTTGATAGGAACATGTTTATTGTTTGACATTAATGACAACACCAAAGTTCAACAATCTCCCCCTTTGGAATTGATGTCAACACCAACCAAAACTGAGCTCCCCCTTGAATACGAGCTCTTCTTTTGTGTGCAACATTATTCCCTTGTGTTCATTCCATTTTATCCTTTGCTTTGTATTTGCACAATTTTTGACTCAACATTTTTCTGCAAATCATTCTTCCATATATATTTCATTGTATCTCTCCCCCTTTGACATCAATGCCAAAGGGAAGCTCCACCTAGATAAGAAAAACATAAGTCTTGAATATTGTTGAGCTTAGGTGTTACAATTGATAATCCCAAGAAAGAATTCAGAAGTGCACAAAACCCAAAAATAATATGAAGCCAATTTGAAGAAGTGTTTGAGAATAAGTGTAAGTTTCAAAAGAGGGAAAATACCACTAAGACATGGGACTCATATGTGCGGATACCACCAAGTAATTAGACTTCAGTGCACAAATTTCCATGATTTTAATCATCGAAAGCTATACGATGGCGATATATATAATGAGGTGGTTAGCATGACCAAGAAGTTAGCAAGTAGGGGTGTCACCAAATCAAAGAAATATCAACGCGTAGGCACATCTTAAGCAAGAATAGTATAAATAAGAAAGATATGGAAATGTTGAAGCAATCTTGAAGATGAAGAAGATGTGATATTTTGATTTTGAAAGATTTTAGTTATGGGGTATCAATAGCTCATTGGTTCAAAAGAAATATATACATTAGAGAACCGATTGTGCAAAAGTAATGAAGAAGAGAAGAAGACAATGTACAAATTAGAGGGATGACATGTACTAATATGTGTGAATAAGATATATAGTAGAAAATGCAAATCGCAAAAATTACAAGAGTTGATATTATATATTTCAAAGTAAGTAGATAGAAGCAGAAGTGGAAAAGTGTTGCAATTACACATGACAGAAGACACAGATCACATTGTAGAAGTGGAAAAGTGTTGACATTGCATATTGCAGAAGATGTAGATCATAGATCATATAAGTGGTTAAGTATTGATATTGTAGAGTGCAAAAGACACAGATCAAAGAAGACATAGATCACAGATCACAAAAGTCACAGTTATATTATAACTTATTTCCATTTCATGGTGGAAGGAAGGGGCAAGGAAGAGAAGTTGAAGCTTCCTTCCAGTTGGTGCTGGAGAATATAGAAAGGGGAGTTGTAGATTCCTTTTAGTTGGTGCTTAAGAACAAGAAGAGGATATTTCAGTCTCCATTCAAGTTGGTGCTTGCGCAAAAGGATTGATGTCCCACTACAAAAAAAACCTGTGATTAACGTCTCTTTTAGCTTCCTTTTTAGTGTCCATTATCACTTTTAGTGTATTTTTCATCATTTTTTGGACAAAGTGGATGCTTTTCCACAGGATGGCACTTTTAATGGCGTTATTTTTGTCTCGTTTTAAAATTTGGCATTATTTTGGACACTAATTAGCATCCTAGTTAGCGTCCCAATTAGCGTCCCAATTAGCGTCCCAATTAACGTCCCAACTAGCGTCCCCATTAGTGCCCAATTAGCGTCCCAATTAACGTTCCTTTTTAAAAGTTCACACTATTTTGGACGCTAATTAGCATCCCAATTAAATTCCCAATTAGCATCATAATTACCATCCCAATTAGCATCGAAATTAACATCCCAATTAGCGTTCAAAAAAACATCCCATATAACTCCAAGAATAGCCTCCAAAAAAATGTCCTGAATAGCATAGAACCGTATATTAATCTAGGGTTAGCGACAGAAATTGTGCCATGAATGCTGGCAAGAAAAAAATCCAACATAGTGTCAATTATAGAGCCAGGAATTGCACGTAGAAAACATCCAACATAGTGCTAGGTATTGATCCAGGTATAGTGCCTAGAATAATGCCAGAAATTTCGAAAGGAATTGTGCTAGGAATTGCACTAGGTTTAGAGCTAGGAATTGTGCTTGGAAAACGTCCGACATAACGTCAGATATATCAATTCCAATGTCAATGATCATGATTCATGTGATAGTACTTTTGGATCTTGATTTATCATAGTGGCACCTAAATGATCGTAATCATGGCACTTTTAGATCTTGATTAATCCTAATAAGGAGTAAATTACCTTAATGTCACATAAATTTCTCTAATGGCATTTGAGTGTCCCCAACAACATTTAATAGACCCTAATTGCATCTGATTGGACCTAACAACATGATGATGATGCATTATGATAATTATGATGGAGCATATGGATATGATTTAATAAGTATAAGACTATATCATCCATTCTTGTGAGGTAGTAGGGCTCCTTGCTCATTATTATCGCAATTATATTGATGATGACTATGACAATGACAATGATGTTGATTTATTGTATGATGATGATGACGATGTGGATGTCAACGATGATTATGCATGTGGTATCACTTTCGGATCCTAATTGATTATAATGGCACCTAAATGTCTGTAACGACATCTAAACAATCCTATAATAATCGAAATGAATGTAACGACATAAAAATGACCTTAACAATTACATGACATTAATCCTAATGTCGATGAGTGATTAAGAACACTAATGGCATATGAGTGACCATAATTACAACGACGATGATGATTTTGTTGATGATGTACTTAATGCTGACGATGATGATGATCAAGATGATATTGATGTACCATATGGAATTGATGATGATGATGATGACAACGTCGATGTCCATGATGATGATGCATGTATAATACTTCTAGATACTGTAGGATTCAATATATTGGAGTTAATAACAAGTAATAGAGGTTGTAAGGTATTGACCATAAAAATATTGTTAGTGATTTTTTTTACATTAACTAATATGGCCATTAGTTTTAGTAATTCCCCCCCCCCCACCCCCCCCCCCCCGCCTACACACCCCTTGCAGATAGGTAGTACAATACCACCTATTATGGTGCTACCAAAATGTCACCCTACAAGGATGTTTTGGAAAACCTCCCCAGCCATACCCTCATTTTTACCAAGAACATCCAAGGCACAAGAAGTGGATATCAATCTTAACACAAAATCTAACTTTCTTTGTACTCTTAAGGACATTTTGCTCTTGGTTTAAAATGGAATGAAGCAACAAGAATTTCAATAATGCTCATAGTGTTACTTTGAAGAAGTGGATCAAATGTTTTTACACCTATGGCCTTATAAGCAGACATATCTCAAGGAAAAAAGCAATTGGTTGCTCAATTTTTATGGGCCCTATCAAATCTTTCAGCATTACGCTACACTATTGACCAATGTTTGATTCTCGTGGGATTTATTTTACATAGTAAAACAGTGATTAAAAAAATCAAGGTAAATGCCTAAATTATAATACTAGAAGATGGGCATTCACATGGACACACACATCAAATGCACACCCATTGCATATCTAAGCTTGTCTCTATGTACTCTTCGAGAGTGACTTTTACTTGGAACTTTAAGTTAATCACAAAGGAATTTAGAGATTGTTGAGAATATAGTTGTCATTGATGTCAAAGGATTTTAGGAATGACATAGGAATAACCAATAGACATGGTAGCAGGATGAACTCAATAAAATACAAAGGATCCATTCATGGATCATCAATTGATGTCAAAGTATTTTAGCAATGACAAAGGAATAATCAGTAAGACACGATGATAGGGCGACGAAATTTGATAGAATTAATCGGATATCTTTGTTGTGTGATATGGAAAAGCTCACGTCAAGGGATGTAGTTAAATTTAGTTCGATAGTCAACAATAAACACTATCAATTTTATACATGACATAGTCTTAGCATCCATCCATATATTATTTATATGCCATCAAGAGAATATCAATACCGTATATGCAACATGTCATGACAATACAAATAATAAAAACAAATTAGCATAGAAAGTCCTCCCTCTTTATATTTTTCCTTATGCAGAAGTCACAGTGATAATCTTGATATAGTCATCATATTGGACATGTACTTCTGAAGTGTGCAATGGAATCATCATCATATCATCCTCATGCAGTATCACACATTCATTAGCACAATCTAGGTTAAATCATAACCCTAGATATGAGAAATTTAACACATGAGGTCATGCAGCTAATTTCATACATGGATGAACTCTAAACGTTTTTCACTTGCAAACTCATATCACATTGATCAATGAATCACAAAACTCTTTACATAGTAAAATGATCAAACTAGAAGGCATCTTGATCATGAAAACCCATGATTATTAAAGATCAAGTCAACATATAAACACATAAAGAGTTAAATAGGCTCCTTACTCACCTAAGAAGTACATACCTGAGTTAAAACCTTCTAGGAATCCTAGCCATACTTGACATACCTCTTTAAGAGATCAAGTCCACAGCTTGCTAATTCCATTATCTCTTTTATGATACCATATTTAGGGCATAGAAAAGAAGTATCGTTGGAGTTGTAATAAGCACATCTTTTAAGACCAAAGATTCCCTTTACACGCCTTGTGGTAGTTTCAAACCATGTGCATGGTCCATGTGTCACACAATTCTCTTTTAAGACCTAAGACATTGATTTTCCTTGTAACACCCTAGTTTTGACCCCGACACATTAAATATACATGATACATATATATTGTAAATAATCATGGTGCGGAGCTAAAGGAAAAGGCCCCACCATCAATTTGGTTGTGTTATGTTTCTGCGTTTGGAATTGTTACCGATAGTATATCAGGATATACGGCACATATTAAGTTGTGTCATCATGTAACTATGCATTTTTAATTAAAAGAACCCCAACCAGCTATGTCGATGCAACTATATTGAAAAGGGCATGATTTCCTAAGGATAGGGGGGGGGAATGTTAAACCTGGAACCCATGAGGAAAAGCCATGTGTCGATCACCACTTAAGCTCCTATGTTAGTTGAGGGCAGTTAATGCTGGGTAGTGGTGGGTGGCAGGATTTCCCCCACGCACTCTCCACCAGCTGGTTCAGTCACACGCATGGGATGGGAGTGGTTTTCCTCACGCGCGGTTTGGGATGCCCGATCGTTCTGTCCACTCTCTCCATCGTTGGCTATTCATTCCTCCTGAACATGAATTCTTCACTACCCATCTCATGCAGAGACACTCGGTTTCCATCACGCAGAGCTGAGATAAAAGGATTCATGATTCTGTGTGTGGGGGTTCGTTCTCTTTTCTCTCATCGATTGTTGGTCTGTGGATATTTTTTCCCTCTCGTTCACACAGAGAGTCTGTTCCTTTTCCATTATCGGACTGTGTAATGTTCTGTTACTCCATCATTGAATCGTGGGTTGTGGTTTCTTCACTAATCATTGGCTATGGTCTCATTCACGTTTTGTTGATTGTGCTTCCCTTTACAAAGTGGTATCTATTGTAGGTTATTCTGGAGTCGTTTTGGCCATAATAGGGCCAAGAACGACTCAGGGATTGTCTTCCCCTGTCCAAGCTATGAAGTGCTTGTTTTGCTGCATGCATGTAGTGGTTGGTCTTTGGACTGTATTGGGGTGGTGATGAAGGCTTGATTTACTTGACAAACCTGGTGGGTTTGGGAACCACACGGACAGAGCTGGAGGGATTGCTTTCTTCTCCACAACCCCTGAATAGCACTGGAAGGGAGGTCAGGGCCTGAGGGACTATGTAGCAGAGAAAGGACTGATTTCCTTATTTTGGGTGTGTGTGGGGGTCCTAGAAGTCAGGCTAGTTCTAGTGTAGGTGTCCTTAGCTCTTTAATGAGCTCACCAACTTAGCATTTAGCCTTTCCCAGCTCCTGGATGGCTTGATAAACCCAATTGTGTTGGCTTGGTTGATCTGTTGTTTGCCTAATAAACCCAACTATGTTGGCTTGGCTGATCTGTTGTTTTCCTGATAAACCCAGCTGTGTTGGCTTGGCTGAATTGTGTATCTTTGTTGTTTTGTTATCCTTGGCTATGTGTAAGCCTGCTAGTTCCTTGTTCCTTGGGGAAATCATGCCCTACTCGGGGGTGGCAGCGTTGCTGAGAGATTAAAAAGCATGCGGGCCTATGGTTGGGTGGAACGTTGCAGCGACGTAGCTGGTTGCGGGACGAGTTCCTTATAAGATAAGTACTCTTGACTATTTCATCTCTGCATTTATATTATGGTTTAACGAATGATGATAAACATGTTAGAATGCCTGAATGAATGTATAATTATTTCCATTGAGTATATGTATGATTATGCATCTGCACTGTTTATGTTCAAGCATTATACTTCAGTTTTTATATGTATGTACATCTTCATGGGGCTAGTTTCTTGGATGTTTGGTGTATGGTAGAGTCCTCTTCGCCGATCGGAGGGTCGAGGACGTTACAGTGTGGTATCAGAGCTAAAGTTGCAGCATGGGCCTGAATGGGTCATGAAAGATCAGCTAGCAGAGGCAAGTTACTTTCTGCCAAGCAAAGATCAGAAAACTTCCACAAAAAACTGCCTAAGTGCCTGAACCGTCAGCTCATCGGAAGACTAAGTAGGAAACTCTTCTGATGGAGATGATCACCTAGTCGGAATGTCACCCGACGAAGGAAGAAATTGAGAAATTTCTCGAAGTGTTCATCGATCGTCGACAAAAGTTAGAGGATGTGGGAGCCGCAGTTTCGGCGTAGATTAGCCAAAGACCGCCGAAACGCCGGCTCCATTTAGTTAAAAGAACATCCAATGATTGAATGTCGGAGATTGGGGAAAGTTAGTTGAATCAATCGATAAAACTTAGATGGTGGGTTCGCTGAAATGTCACTGTCGTCGGAGAAAGATATAGGATGAAGGCGCCGACGCGGAGGAGAAGAAAAAGAAAAAAATTTCAAAAAATTGTCTAAGTGTTGAACCCATCGGCGATCGGAGAAAGTTAGAAAATTGGAGCGCTGAGCGGTGGAATTTAGTTGACGGAACCGCCAAAACGTCATCTCACCTAGTCAGGACCATCGACGAAATTTAGAGGATGGATCTAACGATGTGGCAAATGACATCGAAAGAAATTAGTTGTTTTGGTCGCCAATGAACATTGGAAATATTTAGTTGTTCGTGCGTCCGTCATTGTGGCTGTCTAGTGGACTATCCTTCTAATGGATAGAGGTCCCAATTGCCGATGTTGTAGTGGTTAGTGCTTCTGATAGCCGATGAAGGGTCTGCAAAACCCACAGTCAGTTTGCTGCCCGCCGTTGCGATAGTCTAAGACACTATCCACCCGATGGTTAGTAGATCCGATAGTCGATGAGAAGAAAATTTTGAAAATCTTTTAAAGTATAAAGTCGTTGGAAAATTATAGAAGATCAGACCACCGATCAGAAAAATTCAAAGGTTGTGAACCCGCCATTGCGGATGTCTATGGGACTAATTGTCCGATGCCGCAGTTGTTGGTTTCTCCAACCGTTGACAAGGTTATGGTGATGGAAGCCATAGAGAGTTCGTTGGCCACCATTGTGGCTGCCTAAGGGACTGAGCATTCGATGAATACTGCACCCGACCATCGATACAGTGCTATGGAAATAATCGCCGATGCTGTATAGTGAACAGTGTTTCGATTGCTGATATTGAGGAAAACTATAGTTGTTGGAGCCGTCGATACAACGAAAAACCTTAGCTGATGAAACCGTCGATACAGCGGAAAAGGTTAGTTGTTATGGCCACCGGTGACCGTCGGAGGAAACTTGCTGTTGGGGTCACCGAAACATTGGAGTTTTAGTTGGGAAGAGGTCCAATTGGGCCAAAGGAAATTTGGGTTTTTCAAAGTGAATTTCTCAGCAAATTCCAATTGTTTTTTAGTGTTTTTTCAACAAATTTTCAGTGGATTACAGGGCTGAACAAGAAGAGAATTTTTGTGTGTTTAAGCAAAATGGTTATTTTGTGATTTTTCCAGGAGAAGGTAAGTAGTTCTGTCTTTTTTATCAAGGTATGTATCTAACAGTTTTCTACTAACACGTTTGCAGAATCATAGTCACCTTCAAGGGAAGTATTACAGGTGGTGTAGTTTGGTAAGTCAGAGGTGGTTCAATAATGAGAACCCATGATGGATATGATGCTCAGGATTCTTACGAGCGTGCAGGAGATGCCATGGGAGAAAATATCCGTAGTGGAATGATGACATACAATCTAATGGAAGGAGATTCCAAGAGACACCGTCAGATGTTGCAGCCACCATGAGAAGCTTGATTAAAGCCCATGAAGAGTAACATCAGTTGAATGCTGCTATGTTGCAAAGTTTGATAGACTTGCAAAGAAAGATAGACTTTGGAAAAGGTACAGCAAGACTAGAAGGTAGTAAGAGTAGTGCTAGGAGAAGGAGAAGGACTTCTAGTGGATCATCTGACTCTGAAGAATCCAGCGGGGATACAAGCTCACCCTCTCGTAAAAGAAAAAGAAGGAGACACCATAGGGATCGCTCTCGGGATGAATTCAAGAAGGATAAACCTCCTACATTTGATGGTGAGATAAAGACTGGACAAGAGGCTGAAGCTTGGATTCTTGGGATAAAGAAGTACTTTTAAGTGTAGGATTATTTGGGAAACATGAAGGAAAGAGTTGCCATATTCAATCTGAATGGAAGAGCATCCATTTGGTGGGAACACTTCAAGCAAGTAAAGAGGATCAATGAAAGGATACTGAAGTGGAAACAGTTCAATAAGTATTTCAAACAGAAATACCTCTCTGACATATATTATGATGACAAGATTAAGGAGTTCCATGAGCTGAGATTGGGACAATAGACCATGGATGAATATGCAAATAAGTTCTTGGAATTGTTGAGTTATGTCCGGTACATCAGAGATGAAAAAGTGAAGTTCCAACAGTTTCTGAGTGGATTGCCTCAGTCTTACAAAGATAGAATTGAGTTTTATGAACCTAGAACTCTTGAAGAAGCAATAAGGAAGGCTAAGTATTGCTATGAGCAAAGAAAAGGTAAACCTAATTACCATAAGGCATGGAAGGAAAAGAAGAATGAGAAGTTTGACCAAAGAAGGAAAGGTTTCAAATCTTCTAGGTTCAGGAATCAGCAGAAGCAACCATCCCAAGCTGCGAGTAATCCAGTTGGAGTGATAGGTGGAAAGCCTAAAGATCCACAACAGAGTAAAGTACCACTCAAATGTTAGAAATGTGAAGGAACCCACTTGTGCATATATTGTCCACTCGAGAATGAAAGTGCAATACCAGCTTATAACATTCAAGAAGCATAAACAATGGGTCAAGTAGCAAGGGCAGTCCCTAGGATTTATGCAGCACTAGAGGACCGCCAAGAAGATCACCAGTCAACTGTGGTTGAAGTTGCAGGTAAGATTGTTGAGCAATCTGTTTCTATTTTAATTGACCCTGGTTCTACTCATAGTTACATTACTCCTAGAGTAGTGGAGATCTGTGCTTTTAAGAAAGTAAATAATAGAAAATCTTGGTTATTTCAGCTATCCACTGGGACTAAGAGAAAAGTTAGTGAAGTGGTAGAGAAATGTTGATTGGTCATGAATGGATTGGTCACTTGTGTAGGTCTGAATGTTCTACCACTTGGTTCCTATGATTTTCTCATTGGAATGGATTGGTTAGAAGCTCATAGGGTAAAGCTTGACTGTTATAACAAGACTTTCGAATGCATGGATGAAGAAGGAAACCCAGTAGTTGTGAAAGGTATTCCAAAGGTGATTTTAGTAGGGCAGGTTTCAGCAATGTAGTTAAAGAATTTTTGTAGGAAAGGTTGTCAGTTGTATGCAACTCATATTTTGGAGGCAACAGGAGATGAAACTCCTAGGTTGGAGGACTATCAGGTGTTACAAGAATTCAAGGATGTGTTTCCTAATGAGATTCCAGGGATTCCTCCAAAGAGGGACATTGTTTTTACAATTGAACTTGTGCCAAGAGAAACACCAGTGTCCAAGGCACCCTACAGGATGAGTACACCAGAGATGCTAGAGCTGAAGATTCAACTGCAAGAGTTGTTGGAAAAGAAGTATATCAGGACGAGTGTATCTCCTTGGGGAGCACTAGTTCTGTTTATAAAGAAGAAAGATGGTACACTCAGGTTATGTATTGATTACAGACATTTGAACAAGGTTACTTTGAAGAATAAATATCCTTTGCCTAGGATTGATGACCTATTTGATCAAATGAGAGGAGAAAAGGTATTTTCCAAGATTGACTTGAGGTCTGGTTACCATCAGGTGAGAATCAAGGATGAAGACATTCATAAGACATCCTTCAGAATGAGGTATGGGCATTATGAGTTTGTAGTGGTACCATTTGGTCTCACAAATGCACCTGCTACATTTATGTGCCTTATGAACAGTGTCTTTAACATGTATTTGGACAAGTTTTTTCTTTTTTTCCTTGATGACATTCTTGTTTATTCTAAGAATGAGGAAGAACATGAAGAGCATTTGAGATTGACATTGCGATTGCTTAGGGAGCATCAACTGTATGCAAAGTTGAGCAAGTGTGACTTCTATAGAGATGGAATTCAGTATTTGGGTCACATTATCTCAGAAGAGGGTATATCTGTGGACCCTGAAAAGATTGAAGCTATTATGAATGGGCTTACTCCAAGAAATGTGACAGATGTAATATCTTTTATGGGACTTGCAGGATACTACCGAAGATTCATTGAAGGATTCTCCAAAGTTGCACATGCCATCACTTCTTTGCAAAAGAAGGGGATAAAGTTTGAA
>LPNX010972286.1:57390-71375 GCA_001517045.1 Pseudotsuga menziesii
TCGAGGGAGATTTCCAAATCGAGCCAATGCGCATCCTCGATAGGAAGGTCACAATGCTCCGGAACCGGGCTATAGGGTAGGTAAAGGTGCAATGGGAGCACTACAGACCTAAAGAGGCTACGTTGGAGCTGGAGGATGCCATGTGATTGGCACATCCATTTTTCTTCAATTCTGCGGAACACTGAGGCAGTACCAGTGTAGCATTTTGTTCAAATTTTGGAAAGCACTAAGGACAGAGCTATTGAAGGGGGAGGGGAATGTAACACCCCAGTTTTGACCTCGATGCATTAAATATAGATGATACATATATATTGTAAATAATCATGGTGCGGAGCTAAAGGCAAAGGCCCCACCATCGATTTGGTTGTGTTATGTTTCGGTGTTTGTAATTGTTGTCGATAGTATATTGGGATATACGACACATATTAAGTTGTGGCATCATGTAACTATGCATTTTTAATTAAAAGAACCCCAACCATCTATGTTGATGCAACTATATTGAAAAGGGCATGATTTCCTAAGGATAAGGGGGGGGGATTGTTAAACCTGGAACCCATGGGGAAAAGCCATGTGTCGATCACCACTTAAGATCCTATGTTAGTTGAGGGCAATTAATGCTGGGTAGTGGTGGGTGGCAGGTTTTCCCCCACGCACTCTCCACCAGCTGGTTTAGTCACACGCATGGGCTAGGAGTGGTTTTCCTCATGCACCGTTTGGGATGCCCGATCATTCTGTCCACTCTCTCCATCATTGGCTATTCATTCCTCATGCACAGGAATTATTCACTGCCCATCTCACGTAGAGACACCCGGTTTTCCTCACGGAGAGCTGAGATAAAAGGATTCACAATTCTGTGTGTGGGAATTTGCTCTCTTTTCTCTCACCGATTGTTGGTCTGTGGATACATTTTCCCTCCCGTTCACGCAGAGAGTCTATTCCTTTTCCATTATCGTACTGTGTAATGTTCCGTTACTCCATCGTTGAATCGTGGGCTATGGTTTCTTCACTGATCGTTGGCTGTGGTCTCATTCATGTTTTATTGACTATGATTCCCTTTACAGAGTGGTATTTGTTGTAGGTTGTTGTGGAGTCATTTTGGCCACAATAGGGCCAAGAACGACTCAAGGATTGTCTTCCCTTGTCCAAGCCGTGAAGTGCTTGTTTTGTTGCATGCATGCAGTGGTTGTTCCTCAGACTGTATTGGGGTGGTGATGAAGGATTTATTTGCTTGACAAACATGGTGGGTTTGGGAACCACACAGACAGAGCTGAAGGGCTGTCTTTCTTCTCCACAACCCCTGAATAGCACTGGAAGGGAGGTCAGGGCCTGAGGGACTGTGTAGCAGAGAAATGAATGATTTCCTTGTGTTGGGTGTGTGTGGGTGTCCTAGAAGTCAGGCTAGTTCTGGTGTAGGTGTCCTTAGCTATTCAATGAGCTTACCAGCTTAGCATTTAGCCTTTCCTAGCTCCTAGATGGCCTGATAAACCCAACTATGTTGGCTTGGCTGATCTGTTGTTTGCCTGATAAACCCAACTGTGTTGGCTTGGATTAATTGTTTATCCTTGTTGTTTTGTTATCCTTGGCTATGTGTAAGCCTGCTAGTTCCTTGTTCCTTGGGGAAATCATGCCTAGCTCGGGGGTGGAAGCATTGCCGAGAGATTAAAGAGCATGCGGGCCTATGGTTGGGTGGAACGTTGCAGCGACGTAGTTGGTTGCGGGATGAGTTCCTTATAAGATAAGTACTCTTGACTATTTCATCTCCACATTTATATTATGGTTTAATGAATGATGATAAACATGTTAGAATTCTTGAATGAATGTATAATTATTTCCGCTGAGTATATGTATGATTATGCATATGCACTGTTTATGTTCAAGCATTATACTTCAGTTTTTATATGTATGTACATGTTCATGGGGCTAGTTTCCCAGATGTTTGGTGTATGGTAGCGTCCTCTTCGCTGGTCAGAGGGTCAGTATAAATTCCTCATACGATATCTAGGGCCTCAATAACCATCTTCATTACAATGATGCACATCCAATACATGCAGGCCAAACATTCTCTTTACAAGGATTTCATGGTGGTTTTATACAAAGTTCATGGTCCATGAGCACTAAAAGCCTTTTTTAGACCCTAAGAAATTGACGTTTCTCCTTTGACCATGTTTAAGCCATCAAGAACCATCCTCGGTGCACGAAAAATTCTAATGGTGACCATGCAACACATGTAGCTAAAAATGATCTTTATATGTATGTGTGGTGACTTTGTACCATGCACTTTAAGGCCACATAGGGTCTAAGGCCATATGAGTTTCCTAAATAAGATGTTCATGTCATGAAATTCCATCATTATTGGTTATTCATTGAAGGGCCATCGTTGTGATTCCTAGGAAAATAATACAATTGTTTGTAGTTCATTACCTATGGAAACATCATTGTAAGTTTACTTTAAATAGCATTCCTCACCCCCTTAAATCTTTATTTATGGCAATTGATGAGCTTTAAGAAAGAGTTTTCATTTCTCATGAGGGTTAGAAATCTATTCATCATTGTTTTACACAAATGATTAAACTTACAAATCCATATTATGGTGTATCATACTAGGAGATGGAAAGTTATAGAAACAATTTTCCTTAAAGTCTGATGCAAATAAGCTAGAACAAGTTTTTTTTTTGAAGATGGTCATCTACGCAGTGGCAAATTGAGTAAAGAGGAGCTGCGTTCGAAAATTGGATATCTCGACGTTTCGATCCCTACTCTGGGATCATCATCAGGAGACAAATAGAAGCGTGCAATTTCATGATGATGATCCCAGAGTAGGGATCGAAACGTCGAGATATCCAATTTTCGAACGCAGCTCCTCTTTACTCAAGTTTTTTTTTTTTAACATTTAGTTTCTAAGCTAAGCCAAATAATCTAGTTGATTCATCTCCTTGGAAAAATACCCATGATAATATTTTAATTCACATTTCATGCATTCCATCCATGTGTGGTTTAGTACTCACTCTTTTTAACCATCTCTTCACCTTAGATTAAAATTTGAAAAAATTCATTTTACATTAAATTCAAAAAACAAAAAACTAAAATATGTGCATTCCATCCATCGTTCAAAATTGAACCCTTCCAAAGGGTTCTAGCCCTTCCTATAAGTGTAAATTTAAAATTTCCCTTCAAAAAAAATGTAAAATATGAATGTTACCCTTCCAATTAAGAAGGGCATAATTTATATCAACATTTTAAAAGAAGGGAAACATTTAAAATTACCCATCCATATCAATTTCTCAATATGTTGACATCCCTATGCTATAAAGTTAAACTCGTCATTCAAAATATTGGAAATATGATAAATTATAATTAGTCACTCAATCATGTCATGCACTCAATGCTTAGCTGTGCAAGATGCCAATAATGAATGATGACTACACGGCACTGGCCATCGAGATGTGACTCTGACTCCCTAGTCACTTGGGGATGCAATCTAAAGTGTGACAATGTGTCAATGGCTACATCTATAACAACAAAGAACAACTACTAGTCTACTACTAGGCCCGAAATGAGCTCAAAATTTTGTGCTTACTAACTATGTGAACCTCGCTACCAATGTCCATTTTTTTTCATCAAAATGAAATTGAAAAGGTTGGTTTGATGAGTCTTCATCTACAAGAATTCATTTCTTACATGAATATCATGGACTCATGATAACTATAAACAACACTCGATGTCATGCAAATGCAAATAATGGTATGTAGATAGGATCACAAATTGTGCAAAGGTCGATGTATGCATTGCTATAGAGAGGTGTCATTGGGCACACGATATGGAGAAACAATAAGTTAGAAAAAACATTTGGACCAAAGCACCTGCACAATGGTTATTAATAAAATTAAAAAAACAATTGTTGGCTCAAGAATAGTCTTCAATTTGATGGTGGCATGATCATGATGCAATCTCCCTCCATCCTTCCAAACATTTGTCTTTAACGCTCACCACCAAAATACATATAAAAAGTACATGTCTTTACATCCTCTTCTCTTTAAATCCTCATCTCACAGTCATAACCAAGGATTATTATGCATGCACATCCTCACCTTATAATATCAATTGGGTCAAGGTGTGAAGACAACCATAAAATATCAAATGTGTTAAGACTCAAAAAAGTAAGAGACAACTATAAGTAAGTGTTATATTAAATTTACCATATAAATCTTTAATTGACATTATCAACTGAGATTTGACATGTTGGATTTTTTTAATCTTCTTATCACTCCTTACCAATGTGATTGTAAGACATTCTTTGAAGTGAGGTATACACATTAATTGTTTTCATTAAATAGCTTAAATTTCCTACACATGACTATTGATTCACTGAATTGTGGTTTTGGTACAAAACACAACAAATTTTAGAGCATCGAGCCCTTAATTACTCACACCTAGAACTTTCTCAAGTCTATCCATTAATAAACTTCTTTTGGTATTTTGGTTCAATTTTTAAGGCACAATGTTGAGACTCAGACATGGAGTGAGTTGCAAGGCTTTAATGGACTTAGGCTTGATTCCATGTCCCCTCCATCCCATACATGTATGCTTTCATGGCAAGTGTTGAACAACAAAATTTGATACCCCGACCTCGGTTATGCTGGCGTTGCAAACTTGCTTGGTATGTAGAGTTTTATATTTTATTTTTTATGTTTTCTAAGTTGTGTATTATTTTTTCTTTGGTGCCCAATCCCCATCATTCTTACATCTCTCAAGCTTGGATTGTTTCCCTCTCTCCAGTTTGAATTAAGTTTTTCTAGGTTGCCCTCTCCAGGGATGATTTTAAGGAAGCATACTTATTTAAAAGTGTATAAATGTTGGCGAATATTACCCATTCCTAAAACGCCAACTATAAAATGATTGGCGATATTTTTCAAAAAATATTTTAAATTCCAAGGATTTTATATCGTTTATATAATAATTTGGCGATTTTTAGGGTGGAAAAAATTTACCCCATCAAAATTGGGCGAAATAGGGCTTCAAAAAATGCAAAATGGCGAATCTTTTTTGGGAGAAAAACATGGAAAAAGAGCCCACTGGGCTAAAATTCGCCCCTAAAATTATCCCTGGCCCTCTCTCCGGTTGTAGGTTTATTATAGCCTCTTTTTGCTTAATGTCTTCGTTTTGTACATAGTTATAAGTAAGTAATTCTCTCATGGTTCTAGTTTTTCTTTAAAACTATATCTAGTTACAAAGTCTTTCACTATGCACAAGATCAGGTAGATGCCCCAATATGGTTATCGCATAGTCTAAGTAGTTTTTTTCTATATAATGAAGTGTGCTCCAACTCGAAAAAATACAATAAAATAGTTGTTATGTTACTGAACTATAAAACTAATGATACATATATGACAAATTAATGTGTTCAAAATAGGTTTTTATGAAAATATATCATTTTTTCATGTAAATATTAAGAGGTGCTCAATTGTTTAAGAAAAAAAATTTGTTTTTTGCATTTTTTTAAATAGTTTAGTTAATTTATATTTATCAATTGAATTATGATTATTTGCATTACCCATCCATTTTTCATTTAGTACTCACCTAAATTTGAAAAAATCATTTTACACTAATTTCGAAAACCTACAAATTAAAATTTGAGAAAAATCCCTTTTACACTAATTTCAAAAAACTAAAAAACATTTTAAAAAAACTAAAAATCTATCTATGGGCGGCAAAACATTTTAAAAAACCTAAAAATCCATGAATGGGCGGCAAAACATGTCAAACTACTTGCGATTGGCATCATGGTCTTCTTGCCGACTTTAGCAGAGTAGCACAGAGGGAATGTGGTGTTGAGTGATTCGAGAGGGCACTGGGGATTTTGCCCAAGGATTGGTTTGCTATTTCCCTTGAGCCAGCCGAAGGTCGTTTGGAGGTCCTAAATAGTTACAAGCCTGGCATTTTTAGCTTGGAAATCTGCATACTAAAGATGGATTGAATATGTTGGATAAATGGGGCGTTGAGGTCTATCCATTCACTCAATAAAGAATTGAACAACTCAGACATGAGGCTACAATTGCAATCTCTTTTGATGACGCGGGACAGGGATTTTCTCATAACAGTTGATGGGAAAGAGGTAAGTTTGTTTAAATCTGTATGTATGCACCTCTATAGGTTTATTTGGGTTCTTTATTCTGCAACAAGGGGCATACTACAGCCCAGATTGGGTGGATGTGATGCACGAACTCTTGGTGATTAACCAGGTTCTAGTTATAAGATTTTTGGTAGACCTTATATTTAAAGTAGTTCAGGAATGTAGTGTATTCAGTACGATTATGAGAGGTTCATTTGAAAATGTTTTCAAAATATATTAATCTATTGTACCTTGCATGTAAACATTTAGCTTGGGATTCCAATTGCATAAACACCCTCTTTATTCATTATAAGCATCCTGGCTTCAAATCATTCAAGAAGAAAAGATTTTATAGCACAGGGAATGATCATTAAGCATATAATTGGGGAATTTTTGAATATGATTTTTTGAGTGCTTTTTTATTAATTTCTCATGGTTATGCATGCTGGTAGCGTGTCAATTTCATGGTATGCGTGTCCTTAAAGCTACACTTTCAACAGAAATGGTTGTTTGCTTCTCTATTCTGAACAGTTTTGGTTATTACTACATATTGATATTAATGTTTCCTTAAGCGGGTCTGAAGAATTTCATGCAATCTTCAATCTATTATTTCAGTTAATGCTTCATCAGAGATATTTTTCCTTGGATGGGTTCAAGCAATTTCATGTTCTTTTAAGAATTCATACATGCCCAATTCATTATTTAAATTTTACTGTAATACTTGAATGAATTTCATCATTTCAGAGATTTCCTCTATTTCTATCTCAGTGCAGTACTATTATATTATAATTCTTATTTCTTGATTGGTGTGTGTTATCTATATCAGGTTGGTTTTCAGGATATTAAGAATTTAAGGAAGTGAAAGGGTCAAAATAGGGATTGATAATGGAAGGAGACAATATTCGTAAAGGGGTGGCAGGTTTTTATGTTGTTGCTCTATTCATGATGAGCAGCAGTGTATTAGGTCGGTTTGTGGTTGAGAAGAATAGTATTAGCTCCGAATAATTGAAAGGGAAGAGGCACAGTGCTATTGGGAATTTTGGAGTTCCAGATTATGGAGGGACTATGATTGGTCAAGTGGTGTATCCAGAGAAAGGAAAAGATGGCCGTAAATCCTTTGAGTAATTTGATGTCTCCTTTAAGAAATCTCCAACAAAACCCCTTTTTGTTTTGGTGGGTTTTTTTCACTTGAAACTTCAAACTACATATATCATATATGTCTGTAATATTCTCTAATATTATAAACACCAATGAGACTAGAAGGAACATAGGTAGTTAGGCAATTAGTGGAATCATATATCTAAGAAGACCACAATTCAATATTTAAGCTTCTTACCAGGAAAATAGTGGAAGAACAATTGGTTGGATAGGTGAAATTTTCAGAATACAATTGATTATCAATTGGTGTAAGGATTTTTTGAATGTTTGATATGAAATGATTTCAATCCCAATAAACTTTACTGTTCTATACTAGTATTCTCACGTGTAGCCTTATGAATGATTTTTTGAATGTTTGATATGAAATGATTTCAATCCCAATAAACTTTACTGTTCTCTGCTCGTATTCTCACGTGTATCCTTGTGAATCATTAGTAGTGAATTCTTTGCCTCCTCAATAGCTATCGAATGACTTGTGTTATAAAGTGTTCTTAGTTTCTTATTGGGTGCTTGCCCGACCTCTGATCTGCTGACCAAAATTTCCGATTTGATTCTTAATTGTGATGTAGAGTGCTACTTTGCATTGAAGGTATGGAATGCACAAAATGTTGGCGTTGTTGCTGTTCTTGTTGTAGATGACCATAATGATCCTCTCATAACCATGGATTCTCCCGAAGAAGACATGACAACAGCTAATTACCTTGACAAGATTTCAGTTCCATCTGCGTTAATTGAGAATTATTTTGGGGATGACTTGAAAAAGGATATGCAAAATGATGAAGCCATAACAATTGAGCTTGATTGGACTGAATCCATTCCTCACCCAGATGAACGCGTAGAATATAAATTCTGGACAAACAACAATGATGAACACGTAGAATATGAGTTCTAGACAAACAACAACGATGAGTATGGACCTAGGTGTGATGATCAGATATATTTTGTGAGAAATTTCAAGGGCCAGGCTCAAATAATGGAAAATTCACGTGTGAAACTTATTTGTCCATTCAATGATCTTCAATACATGAGATAAGAAGACCTAGGAAAATGGTCGCTTGTACAAATTATTCTGTGCATAAATTTTGATGTCTCTTGTCTCTTCACGTCAGGTTTCAATTTCAAAGGTATAGTCTCTCAATGTCCAGGTCTCAGTTTCAAAGGTAGAGTTTGAAAACTCATATAACTATGCTCCTTGGATTTTTGGACTTTTTTGATTTGTAAGATTCCATTCACATTCAAAGAATTTAGGCTGAAACATTGACTTATTTACTGAATGTTTTCAAATTTAAAAAATTTATGTACAAAAGTCTTTTAGAGGAAACTTATTTTCACTTATGTGATCATTTAGAAGTTTGATGTAACTTATTTTCACTTATTTTCCTAGACTTGCTTTCATTTCATAAACTATATTATCTACACACAACTTTCTCTCATTTTTTAAAACATATGAAAGTTCTCTTCGGTGTATCATTTCCCAGCTTAAGGGGTATGATAGTACACTTCATTGTAGCATGATTGTCTTACGCTGTGTCACTTACATTATTTAGGATTGTGCGGTTGGATTGTTATTTTCCCTGCTTCCTATTCATTACCTTCAAAACCTACATGAATAAAATCATAATATTTTATCCAAAACCCAAATGGACTAGATCAATAGTGCATAAAATAATGAGTGTTTTTTCAACAATAGAAATGATCCCCACCACTTGAAGCATGAGCCTTGCCAATCTTAATTATCAATCCCAGCACTAGAAAGAAGAGCAAATGGTTTTCTAAAGTTACCTTCACTTTCAACAACCATCACAAATGGAGGAGCCTTGCTTCAATAGAGTTCTAGGCTCAAAACCTGCTTGAATAAAATAATAATATTTTGTCCAAAACCCAAATGGACTAGATCAATAGTGCATAAAATAATGAGTGGTTGTTTAACAACAGAAATGGTCCCCATCACTTGAGGCATGCGCCCTGCTTCTATGTGGACAAAAGAGCATGAGAGGTCTAACTACCTGCTCAAATCATTGAATACATGAGTCAAAGTGGTCCTTCAAATGTGAAGGACCATGTTTCCCTTGAATGCTCTTCCAAAATTTGGTTAAACAATACATATTTGGTAACTTCCTCATGGTGCAACCTCATGGAAATGATGAAGAAAACTCTGCTCTTGAGATTTTGATTTGGAAACTAGTGCCAATTTGCTGACCAAGCATGGCCCTTTTCTTTAGACACAAACGCTCAAGGAAAGTGAAATAAAACATGTTTAAATTGCTTCCAGTGGTAGTGCGCTCCCTCTTGAAGTAGATCCACATGTGTGGTTATAATTAGACTTTGATTCCAATGAACCCTTTATTTTTTCATCTTCAAATGTGTGCAAAAGGGTATAGTAAGAACCCACAACCATAGTGTTCTAAGAAAAGTGTCAAAATGGTCTCTTTGCATGAACATGCCTGCCACACCTTAAAAGTTAGGATGTAATGCTGAGCTTCTATCTGTTGAAGTTTTGAATATAGTGGTCATCATAGAACTATATCAATTTCATATTATGAATGTGGGTAAGCATGCTAGCCAGGAACTGGTAGGATGAATATTTCAGCCTTTTTTGTAAGTACCCATAGGGGATTTGAATTCATGACCTTCCATTTACAACTTCTCATCTCAATTCTCGCATGTACAGAAGATGGATAAATAATAAGAAAGAATTCTTGCATGTACTTATGCCATTGGGTCCTATGAAAGAGTCAAGGTAGATAGTGTGGGATGAAGTTAGAACATTTCATAGGGCTTGGGAAAACTAAGGCCTATCTATGCACAAGTTTGTTAGCACTTCATGAATATGTTTGTTCTAGCTAAATACCATCACCGATTTGTTCACGAAATCATCTATGAAGATGAAAAGGCACATAATATGTGTTGATTGGGACTGATAATATGGGGTAATACAGAGTAAGCTAACTAAGAACTTGATTTAAGACTGAAGAATTGCAATTTGATGTATCCTTCTTGGTTCTGTGAAGAAATAAAAATCAATATTATGGTGTTGAATTACATTAGTGAACTTGCTTTAAATTGACTTCAAAATTAAGAGATAATGTTATAAATACCCATATGATATCCATTATAGTGATTTAGCATGTGGTGTTCTATTCATTATTTATGCTCCAAAAATTATGAAAAATCCAGATTACAAAATTACCCAAGTCCTTACAGAAATTACCCAGTTTATCAATCCTGAAAACGTTTGTAGAGGGGACGTTTCTTTGCCATCTCAGCATATCATATGGATATTCTTCTATCTTAAACAAATAGAGTGTTTAAATGTTCATTCACATGATCATAGATCTATGTTATTCTTTTATATATGTTCATAGTTTGAAGATTCTTTTTATAGTATTTTCAGAAATTTGTAACATTGTATAGCTTAGGTTGAATGCAAAACACAATAAATATCATATAGCCCTTAGTCTAGGAAAATAGCAGAATTTCAATCAATTCTGGTATTAGATAGAAATTTTGGGATTGAAAACTTTTGTTTGGATGGATTTTGCAAAAGAAGCCACTTTGGGTAGATTTTGATTGCATTTTTCCTATTTTTAGGAGGAATAGATTGAATTGAGTATTTTGCTAAGGAAATACTCACAAGAGTTTCTTTGTAATAATTGTGTCATGGAAGTATATTTTGAATTACTTTTGAATCTGGATTTTGATAGATCGTGATTATCTATATGCAAGATAATATGTGAATATTTAATTCGAATACCCAAATTTTTACTGCAAACATGGCAATCAAAGAATTTCAAAGTGGCCAATTTATTTTCGATTCCATGATACCAACCATTTGGCCCCTAGTATCTAGAGGCTTAGAGCAAGTTATGACAGTCATACAAGCACATCTACTGAGATTGCTGTGGCATTCCTCAGAGACTATAGTGAACTACTTCATCAGGTATGCATCTTGGTTTTAAACAAAATAATGTTTTCCTATCTTGTTTGCCATGTTAAGGGTTTATGTATTTTGGATATCGTCTTTGTTTGGTATTTTGTTATTTATAATTGTTACTGTTCTAGATCCTTGTTTTCTGTCTTGACTCTCATTTTTAGGTGGTACTTTAGGACAAAGTGAAATAACATCATAGAGTGAAATGGGCTTGTAATATTTAACGTAAGAGGGATCATTCTTCTTAGAAATAAAAGCAGGGAAAGCTATGTTTAAACTTTAAAGCCCCTACAATTTATCAGAAATCCTAGATTCTTCAACTACCCTTATTATCTCCTACTCCAAAAACTTGTAAAAGCCAATATAAAATTCCATGGTCCATCCATCAGGACCTAGGCTCTTTTTCTTAATGAATGAAGACAAAACCCCCTTCAATTCTTCTTTAGAAACTTATGCTTTTGATGTTTCTTTCATTTTTTGACCAAAAAGTTTTGGAAAAACGTCTAATGATCCTCATATGCTTTGCAATATAAGGGACATCAGGTTTCCTTCAATGGAGTGTTTTAAGACCACTAAATTATAAATTGGCCCCACATACTAATGGAAAATCACGCACTACTTTTATGAGTGCAATTTTTTTATCATTGGACTTCATTATCCCTATATTATATTATGAAAATTAATTGTTTCCCTTCTAAAAACACATTTGTAGGTACACTATTTACTATTCTAGGTTGATTATTGATATAGGTTCACTCATAATATTAATCTTATCCCATGTTGGTGATTTTGTTTTAAATTTAGTTAACTAGATTTTTATTGCACTTCTAATTATGTCATCCTGCTAGACATTTTTCAATAACAAAGAACCAAGTAATCAACAAAAATAAGATATTTATTTCCCTTTTCGACTTTTGTCTAATCAGAGTGTTTCAACAACATATAACTAATTAATATTTTATAAATTGTGGTCTTTGGATATTATCACTTCTAACCCGTGTCATGCGAAAAGTATGTTTCTTTTGCACACACTTCATGCACTTAATTGTGCAGAAAAGTAACATAGCTAGTGTCACCATATGCCTTTTGTGTTGGTAAAACCACACCTTACTTGGATTTTTCGGTGGGTAAACTAATTTTATTCTCCTTTGTTTATCTGTGTGAAGTTGGTTTACGGTTTATTGTGAAACTTAAGGTCTACTGGATCTTTCAGAATTTTCAATGCTAAAGTATTGTGATTCTGAATGATTTCATTGGGTGTCTGTTTCTAGAATTTGAAACAGTTGACATGACTGAAAATATTGTCCTTCCTTTGCAAGGACACTAATAAGCCTTCTGAGTAACTCTTGAGTTTCTTAATTCTGAGTCAGGACAGATAGTTGTCCACATCAATTTGTTATCTAGTATAAGGAAGTGACAAAAAGTTGTTGTTCCACTTGCTAGACTTTTTTTAGAGTGCATTTAAGGAGAGATTAAACCATCTGTTGAAATGCCTTATTAGAAAGGGAGCAACATTTGCCTTGTAATGACTAAGTGAAAATAGGTCTCTAGTGTCGAGTTCATTTAATTTCCTATGCTGACAATATGTTTTTCTTGATCTTTGCAGTGCGATATAAATTGCATATCTTGCATTTCTTTAGGTCTCCAAATTGGTAGAAAGACCTTTATATCAGATCTAACTAATTGCCTAGTTTATTCAATTTTCATTTTTGTTCTTAGATTAGTGTGCTAAAAGACTGTCCTCTTTTAAGTGCATTGTTTGAAGATACTACTTTATAAATCTAATGTAAATTGTTGCTCTTAAATAGATCACAGTGAATGCTGACCTTTTTTTGATAGCCATATCTTTTAATATGTGTGTTATTTTCCTTTACATATATGATAATATTCTTTATGAATATTGTTGGTAGTGTATGTTGTTGTAAATCTATACTAAATTTTGTTGCAAGTGCCTTTATCATTTTAAGACTGGGTATAAAGGGATGACTATTTGTATTAGTATTATATTTTTGTTGTTCATTTTCACTAAGGAATAATGATTTTTGCAATCCCATTAAGCTAATTTCTTGAGTTTTGTTAAAATTCCTAGAAAAGGTTTATGGATCTCATAACCTGCTTGATCATATGTTGTGCACTTATATAGTCTATCATCCTTTGCCACCATTAGATACTCAAAGTTGTGTATTGATCATTTTTACCATTATAGAGGACTATGTAAGTTAGGTTCCCGAATTTTTAAAGGGTGCTAGCTCAATGGAAGAGCGCCTGCCTTACAAGTAGGAGGTTAGTGGTTCGATTCCTCCATGCCCTAATGATATTATAATATCGGTTAAAAACAACTAAATTATTAACCAAAAAATAAGATATAAGTGAACAAACAAAATGACCAAAATTTGTATATAAAATTACTAAAAATGACTAAATTAGTGACCAAAAAATGAGAGATGCGAAACTAGGCATTAAAGAGGATGCAACACATGGCGCTAATGATGAAGCCAAACATGCCATTGATATGGTAGCAAAATAAGACGCGAAACTAGGCATTAAAAAGGATGCAGCACGTGGCGCTAATGATGAAGCTAAACATGGCGTTGATATGGTAGCAAAATAAGACGTTACTTTGGATGCAAAACATGGCGCTACGTAGGAAGCAAAATATGGTGCAACAATAGAAGAAATATTTGGCTTCATTTTGGTAGCAAAACACGATGCAAAAAGGGAAGCAAAAAGTGGTGCAAATTTGGAAGCGAAAATTGGCACATATTTGGAAGTAAAACATGGTGCAAA
>LPNX010972286.1:71632-82975 GCA_001517045.1 Pseudotsuga menziesii
GCATCCATGGAGAACTACAATAAAGGCTCATTTTCAAATATTGGAGGCATGGGATATTGTGTAGAATGGATTTACTCCTCCAAAAGGAAAACCAAAAAACAACACTACAAAAGAGCTCCTTAGGTGTCATGAAATAGCCAAGAAAGCTATATTGGATAATCTGTTAGATTAAAAAGGACAAGGTTGGGTCTCAATCATCTGCTCATGAACTTTGGGAAAATTTGGAAATCCTTTGATTAAGAAGAACACAAATTCAAGTAGAGTACAACCTAGAATATTTTGATGATATCTCTATTAAAGAAGCAAGGAACATTATTAATATTCAAAGGGAAACAATAGAAGATTTTTAAAAAGATTGGAAATGGAATTATGGAAATAATGAGAAAGAAAGGAGAGTCTAAGAAAATTGCAGCATGATTCACCAGTCAAATTCAGGAGATGGATAAATCCTGTCAAACAAAGGAGCTTAAAATTAATTCTTTAAAAGATAAACTTGAAAACTTAATCTTAGAAAATCAAAAGCAACTTATGGAAATCGTATATCTAAAGGAGGAATTGGGGAAGTAAAGAAAGAATGTTGAACAAAAGGAAAAATATAAGATTGAAGAAATCCAATCCTTGAAAAATCAGCTACAAATATCACATATCCAGATTGATGATACAAGCAAAATGATTATCTTACGACAGGTCCAACTTCAAAAAGAAAAGGAAGAGGGTGAAAGATCATGAAATGAAGAAATTAGAAAAAGATTGAACATTCAAACTAAAGAATCCAAGATGATGGAGAAGGATTTGGAAGATCAAGCAAATGATGCAACCTATGAAAAGAAAAACCTCAATATCATCTCCCAGAAAGAATACCCAATTAAGATAGGTATAAAATTGGAAACAAGGACTAAATTTGAAAAGTTCACCATGATTTTAGAAAACATCATGAAAATTCCATCAAAAGACAAAAAAATTCTTGGTTATAGCAGTATAATTGACAATCAATAAGGAAATTATTCCCAAAATAAATAAAATGATACAAACAGTTAGAGAAATGACTACTTCAAGACATATCCAGGATCAACCTTCCCATCTTAGGAAAAGTTAAGGAAGAACACGACACTGACCAAGTATGAGTTCTTGAATGGATATTGTCATGTCCCCATTTTGTTATCACCATCGATTTCCCGTGTACTATCCCTAGTGTTCCTTTATCATTCTCCTAAGCCATTAGTTCCATGGGTGAATAAATAATTAATTAGGATCAAATGACATAATAAATGTTTGGAATGAATATATTGTATAGTGTAAGTGCATATTTAATTATGAATTTTTATATTTTTGAGTGGATAATGCTTAAGGATGGATAAGAGGGAGAATGGAGGATTAGATGACTTCATGTAATGTTTCCAAATAAGAAATAAGTAGAAAAAAGAAAGCTAGAAGAAATCAAGAAAAAAGCAAAAAAAGGAAAGAAAGGAAGAAAGGCCGAAAATAGAGAAAAGCAGAGAAAATCAAGAAGGTGGCGGGAGAGTAATAAGGCGTAGAAAAACAGGAAAAAATCCAATGAAAATCAGTACAAGTGGAAAGTAAGGAAAAACAAGATAAAGCAAGGAAAGAGCCAGAAAGCACAAAGTTTCAAATTCAACTAAGGAGGGTGATAGTGTCTAGGTTCAATGCATCTAATTCAAGGATTGCTTTCCCAAGAAGAAATATAAGTTATAAAATAAGGTGTTTCTTCCACTCTCACATATTTCTTTCATTTGTGAATTGATCTTGAGAGACGTGTAACTTTATTTTGACTTGGGTGATGTGCCACTTGTCCCGAGTAGTGAGATGTGCCCCTTCTACTGCTAGTTGAATATTAAGTTGGCCATTAAGTATTTTGGAATTAATAAATTCGCATACATTTTTATTGTAGCTCCACTTATTTCTGCTGATCATTAGAAATTCATCAGAAGAGTTGATGTCCCATAGAGCTCGAATTTCCTAGTGTCATATCTCTTTTGGCGAATTCTTTGTTGTAATGAAGGATGCTCTATACTAAGTTATCTATGGATGTTATGAAAAAATATTCACGATGTATTTTTTCCTATGATGTATTGGATTTCAGTCCTGAAATAATATTCTATAGAAAATTCTACTCTTCTCCTTCATGTTCACATTGTGCTTAGATTTCAATGATTTTATGACTAGTTTTCAAAATATTTGCAGTAGACTGTATTATGCTCAATGATTTTAAATTTTGTGAGTTTATTATGTTAGTTAGGAAAAATATGTACTGATACAAAACATTGGTCTTGATATTCATTCCCCTCTTAGTATGTTTGGGTCGACTTGGAAACTAGCTAGTCTAGCTATCCTAGTTTGTCCAACTCCTTCCAAATCTTCCAACTGAGTCTTCAAGTGTTCATATTTGATTTATTTTGTGTAAATTAGTTGGTTGGGACTCAGTTTTAGGCCAAAAAACTTCTTATTTATCCTTAATATTGTGGAAATGATCTATTTTTCATATGTTTGTGTACCCAGGAAGGCTTGGAGTAGACTTCAACAGTTGCTGATTTCGAAACATAAAAGGTCCTAGTACATTGTGAAAAGGATGATTAATATAGATCAGCCCTGTTTTTTATGATGCTACACACTTTTCATCACTATCACCAGATCCAAGAATGTCCATTTATGAAGTTTTGGGTGGGTTTAACAGAGACTAGGAATAACTGCCTCAACACTAGTTTTAATAACTAGTTCCCACTCTTTGAAATTTTTCTGATTTAAATTTTTGTGGTTAAGTTAATATTCTCAAATATGATTTGGGAATATTATATTGGTATCATATCATGGTAATCTAAACATTCTCATGGTATTCATCAACAAGTCCTAACAAAATTTGAATCCTCGAGCAGAGGTAGAAGAAATGATTGCAAAATGAGATTAGTAGTTTTTATTGAAGATTATGTATGAAAATAAGAGGAAGAATCCTCATTTGAGCATGAAATCATCTATGTTGATGAAAGGGATGAAACCCCAAGTGGAGTCTTGCATGTTTCACTTGATGGGAATTAATATCCTATGTCAATATACCCTAAGAAGATAGTAGGATAGAAACACCAATGCCCAAAATTGATCCTGCTTTGTTATTGGAAGGA
Organism: Pseudotsuga menziesii; assembly: GCA_001517045.1. NCBI lineage: Eukaryota > Viridiplantae > Streptophyta > Pinopsida > Pinales > Pinaceae > Pseudotsuga > Pseudotsuga menziesii. The sequence continues at coordinate 74,767 of LPNX010972286.1, forward strand.
AAAGGGATTCAATTGGATGAGTCACTGCAAAATATTGAGAGGAGTGTGCAATAGCTTAAAGAGATATTAATATCACCATTGGGAATGAGAAGTCTTGAGAGATACTTCTCTGGTTTCTTTCCAAAGAAAGACTCCAAAGTTTTTTTGTAAAGAAGGTGGTACTAGCAATGATAAATCTACAGTTGAGGATCAACCTTTAGAGGAGCATGAAGGGTGCATAACAACATATTTGTGGAAATGATGATGATGAAAAATACAAAAACCAATTGGAGAATGATACTGGCTCTATTTGACTAGCCTATGTTCAATGTAATGTCCCTTTTTGGAATTTTTACTAAAATGACCAAATTTTCACTTTTTCTCCTATTTCGACCTTTGACTAATTTTGATATCTAGGTCTCCAAATTAACCCAAATGCTCCCAAATATTTTGAGAATATTATGTTCAGGGATCATTTATGACCCTCCAATTACTTGTTCAAACTTTTTCAATATTCTGGTCAAAGTAGGAGTCTTTACTAGCCAATTGGGGTTCCGATTCCCCCTCGGTAAACATTGAAAATGGCTTCTCAAATGCTTCGTAATCCACTCAAATTTATGAAAAGAAGAAGAGGATGCTTAAGGGATATTGTTAAGGTCTCATATGCATCATTATTCAGTTTATACAGGCTATTATAACCCTCTCCAAAACAACTACAAAATCACTAATTCAACCTGTTTGTGCCAGAAATTGTTCTTAGACTACCAGAAGAACAAGCCAACACAATCTCAAAAGTAAAATTTAAAAAAATAGGTTTTGGGGTTTTAAAAACTTCATTCACAAGCTAATACAGAGCTGAATCATGCAAATTGGATAAACTGGGGATCAAACACATCCCAATAAGCCATAAACATTACACATGAAATACTAATTCCACCCACAGGCTACAAGCATTTACATGAATAAAACTTTAAACAAGAAATGAAATTGTAGACTAAGCAATCAAACAGATCAGAAATGAAAAAGCATGACAGGTAAAAGGGCTTATCAGTTTATATATAATCAATAATAGTCATCCACTTACATAAGAGTTATAAGTGCTAGCTTGAGAAATCAAAGCTCCAAAACCCTCTCCTTGAGTGAAAAATCCCTTTTCAAAACTGTATGTTTGTCTTCCTTTTATCATTACAAAAGTAAAGTAGTTCCATAACTACCTTCTAGGTCTAAATTTGAAACAGTTACATCAATTAGTTACATGATAACTCAAAATCTTTAAAGATAATTAACCCAAAAATAGCAAATCGGATTTGGGGAAATTTGGTGAATTTATGGAAATTTGGGTCTCAAATACGTCTTCATATATCTCGATCCGGAACACTTGTGTAAATCCCGAGAGAGTTTTTTTTAAATGAGTATGTTATGAACAAAAACCTCTCTTGGTTTTTCAAAATTACTCTTCAATTGATCGAAATATGTTCTGCAAATTTGTGACTAAAACAGGAAATTATTAAATAATTCAAACCCTGAAAATAGGCCACAAAGATGAATTCAAATCTCTCAAATGATAATAGCTGTTGCAAAAATGAGAGGGTTTTTGTGAATGAGTTTGTTGTGGACAAAACTCTCTTTTGGTTTTCTTGAATTCATTTCCATCTCCTCGTAATATGCTCCCAATGACAATGACAAAAACAGGAAAAACAGAGTTGCTACAGGAATCTCCTCATGAAAATATTTGACAAAGGACTAAAAAATGAGAGTTAGATTATAAATAAAAACTTGGAATGAACTTTTATTATAATTTTTTGAAAGCTTAAAGATGTACATACTAACTAATAAGCCCAAAAGACAAACCTTAAAACTAAAATAATGAAATGATTCAACCATTAAAAGCATTAAATCCAACCAAAATTATTAATTGTCAAAAATTCTTAAAATCAACATGAAATATAAAATCATTTTAAACCAACGGTTGAAAATTTAGGACAAAAAGAACAGATAAACTAAGAACAAGATCTAGTTATAACACGACCCTTAGGGAAATGGCACCAAATCTTCTCCAAATGCAATTAAACTGAGTAAAGTGACTTCAAATGATGAAGTGTTGAACACGAAACTTGTAATACTCATAAATTAAAGTACATTCATTATAAATATATCAGAGATACATTCTCCCATTCGAACTAATCATCATTACCATGGCATACAACAATATAGTGGGGAAATTGTTATTGTTTGCTCATTAATATTCACTTTTACATACAACCCTTTGGTATTTCAAACTGATACTTTCTGAGAATGGATAAAATATTATATTAAACTTATTACAATCAGAAATGTGCCATGAGAAGATATAAATAATCATCATTCAATGGCATACATCAATCTAGTGGGAAAATGGTCATTGTTTGCTCATTAATAATCACTTTTACATGCTTGTCAAGAAATGAAGGCGAGTCGAGACAGCTCTCTCGCGTCTAGGGCCAAACCCTAGCCGCCTGTGCTCTTCTCCAGGCTGCATACGACCCCTGAGTCTCCTCCAGGCTGCGTGCAGGCCCGTCCAACTGATGCAGTCTCCCCTGGTTCACGTTAAGCTGCGTTTTGGGGTTTCGTTTTGGAGTAGCGTTGAAGCTGCATTTTCTGTTTTTCTCCTCCGTCGTGGCCGTTCCTCTTCTCTGGTGGACGGGTCATGGATTCGTTGGAGGCTTTCAGAGAGCTCGTTAAATCTGCAGGCCCTAGGGCAAAGGCCGCCCCTCCTGCCAAGTTTGTTAAAAGGATGGATGAGATCCCTTCATTGGAGCTCTCCCCTTCTGATCCGTGCCGCATGGACTTTACGCTATCAGAAAAATCTCTCATAGGCAAGTTCACTGGGATGTGGCCCAGTCCCAAAGCAGTGGAACAATGGATAGCAGAACGCTGGAGCTCCCTGGCGCCCTCCCATATCTCTTTATGTGCTGCAGGAAGAGGGTATTTTGTGTTTGTCTTTGTGAACAAAGAAAAGCGGGATCTAATCTTCAGATCTGGACCATACTTCATGGGATCGAGGGGACTGTTCTTAGCTCCTTGGTCTCTGGAATTCAATCCTGAAGCAGAGATCTCCGCTGCCCCGGTTTGGGTCCAGCTCCCCCATCTTCCCCTTCATCTCTGGGGGAAAAGCTCCCTTGCTGATATAGGAAACAAGCTCGGCCGTTTCCTGGATAGCGTGGAGCCTAAAGGGGATCAGTACACCTGTGCGTGCATCTGTGTAGAGGTCAATCTCGAGAAAGGGCTCCCAGAAGCCCTTCAACTCACCTTGGGCGATTGGAGTCACATTCAAGAGCTTTACTATGAGCACATTCCCTTCAAATGCCTCCGATGCCATGTTTATGGTCATTTCACGAAAAGCTGCCCCAAAACCCCGGTGACGGTGGCTCCTCCCCCGACCATTGGGACAGACTTCTAGCCAGTTGCTAATAGGCGAAGGGCTCCCCGGAGAAAGGACTCCAAATCAGTGGTGCCCACCGCAGAAGAATCTCCTCCAAAGCGAAAGGAGCCTCAAGTGGCTCAGTAGAAGGCCTCCCAAGATCCTCTTGTAGCTTCTCCACGGCTGGAAAACAAAAATAGTTTTGCAGTTCTCCAGGAAGATGAAGTACAAGAACCTGAAGTAGCAGTTGTCCAGGAGCAGGGCATCCTCGATCCCATCAGCGCCTTGGAGGTAGTTTCTTCAAAACCTGCTTCCCTTGGCTCGAATAAATATCCCATAGATTTGGGTGGCGAGACCTCAGCCCAGGTAGGACTGGCATCCTTAGTACCTTCATCAGAGGAAACCTCCGACTCAGAAGATTTTTCAGCTCCTTCTCCTCCCCTAACCAGAGGACACAAGACAAATAAAGAACGTAGGGAAAAGGAAGCAGCCTCAAACATCAGCGCGGGCTCTCAGAAGAAATTGGATCCTTTCATTAAGGGACACTCCTCTTCGCCTGGTTAATGCTTTGCTTCTGTATTTTTCTCTGCTCACAATTTGTGAGAGTCTACTCTTGTAAGCAGTACTTTTCTAGAAATAGCTTCAGGAACATTTGGGATTCATTTCTCACAGCACTTTTAAGAAGTCTGACTGTTCTAGTTGAGTCCATTAGCCTTCTTTCTCAGAATTCCTCCTTGTACGCCTGGCTGGGTTACAGCCTTTTTTAAAATTTATAAAAATTTTCAGTTTCTGTTAAAAAAAAAAATCACTTTTACATGCAACCATTTAATATTTCGACATGAGAATTTATGAGAATGAATAAAATATCATATTAAAATTATTATAATCAGAAATGGATAAGGATAATCTCTCCCAAAGATTACAATATCTCACCCAAAGCGCAATCCCTCCATGAGCAAGAATATGCAATAAGAACTGGAAATGGTTGAGAGAAAGTTCTGCACTAGAAGGAACGATGAGCTGCCCTGTATATTACACCTGAAAATAAAAACTCCATTAAATCTCCATGAAATACTTGAATGGCCTCTCCAAACACCAACTTGGATGGGAATCTTTCACCCTCGAAATTGGCTAAGGAAAGAAACTAGTCATCCACTAGCTCTCTCAATTCACAAATGAAAATTTATCAAATTATCAAAAGCTCCTCTCTTGGTTGATCCCTGTATTTTATAAACATCCTTATCCTTGTAAGGTTACTAATCCATCCAAAAACTCAAACCAATTCAAATTAGGGTGTGTGCTCAAGATTTGCCATGTGTCCTCCCTTTCCTAGCCTTCCATCTTCCCCTAATTCGAGTGGGAACCCATTGAGATTCCCAAAATCACATGAGCACCCTATTGGATTCCATATTTCGATCTGACATGTCAGAATGGTCATATTTCATCCTTCATGTCTACAATATGTCATAAATGTCATAGAATCTTCATCATTGGTGTCATAGATGTTAGGAAATCTAGCCCAAGAATCCAAGAAGCTCCCATTTAACTCTTCATCTTCCATGTAAGTTACATTTCCTTCCCAATTCGACCTATGATGCATATTTCCAAGTGTATTATCCTTCTAACTCATCCAAAAACATTAGGCTTCCCATGGATTCAAAATTGCAAGAGTTGGATTCCATGTGGCACATAAATTCTAGCTTGTGTGGGCCCCATAATCTTTATGTGTCTCCATGCTCCATTGCCACTTCAATTTCTCTTGTATTTATTCAATTATCTTAATTATTAAATATTTATTCCATTCTAATTTCTGAACATCATTTATTAGTTCCCTTATTAAAATTTCAAATGTATCAATCCAACCTAGGGAACTAGTAGGATTGATGGAATTGTCTTGCTATGCAATTATAAAAATGGGGAAATTACAGTCCTCCCCACCCAATATTTCTTGTCCTCAAGAAATTTCATATTTGGATGCTCCAAAATATTCATATTCCTAAGTGGCATCCTCATTTGGTACTCTGTCCCTTGCACCAAGTGTTCTCTTATGGTTTTGCTCATTGATTTTCTTTAGGTGCAACTTGAGTAGTGGCACTCATGTACTGCAAGTTTGTGTTCCCAAATGTAAAGAGATGTGGATTATTCATATTGATATATCCTATAACATTGCCACTAACACCAAAAGGATTAGTAAAATCCATAAAAACCAAATTTTTGCAAATAATTTTTACCTCCATATTTTGGAAACCTTTTCTGAACTTTCACCCCTTTTTGCTTCTATACAGTTCTTTGAAGTTGGTTCCAAGTTATCAAACTTTGAGTTTCTTAATATTCCAAGAAAATTTCAGAGAGGAACCACCATGCTTGTTGCTGCACTACTCTGATTACAATCATCTTCTCAAGTGGTGAATAAATCTCCAATGCTGCTTGTTTCCCCCACAATTGAAACCAATGAAACCGAAAATGATCCCAGGGTCCCATATGATCCTGATACATGCATGGTGTGAAATTTCTATGATGGAATTCCATGAAAACCAAGCATGTGAAAATTGAATCCATCTCCCAAAAGGTCTCCCACATAGGAAACTAGAACATTGATCTACAAAGATGAACTTAAATAACTGAAGGTTGGTTTTGCTTTCTCAAACCAACAACGAAACTGCTACTCCAAGTGAGATGAAACCAAGCAATTCCAGGATCCCATTTCTAGTATCTCTCCCTTCCAAACATCATGAGTGCAAAATATAGATCATGAAAATACATAACAACATCATACGAATGTACATCATGAAGGTACCTCATCAAAGAATCATGAAAGTGCTTATACATCCGAGTAAGTAGATCACCATGTGGCCCATACACACAAGCATAAAGTATTATATCATATCTTCCCCAATGACATAGGTGATGATCCCATGTCCCATAATGATGCTCCAAACATATATAATGTGCATTAATATAATCACCCATTTGTTCTTTCATCCAAGAAGTGAATGAAGAACCTCCACCAAAATCTGAACCAAATAAGGAGTAAAGAAAACATGAAGACTTCAAGTGGATCAAGGAAGTCTCATCAACACACCCATGAATATGTATGTCATCATGAGATAATAGAGGATGTTGCTGCAAATAATAATTTTTTTCAATCATATATCTCTTCACCCAAGTGTGGGATGAAGTTCCTCCAACATCAAATAGACTAGGCAAGGAGCAAGGAAAATCATGACTCTCCAAGTGACTCAAGTGAACATCATAGGTGCACCCATGTAGATGTGTATAATAATAATGTAACAAAGGATGCTGCTGAAAATGCAAATAAGACGGTTCTCTAATATTGTCATCATCAGAAGGAGATATATAAATTCCATACTCTTCATGTGGCACTATAAAAAAGAAACTGTTCACCCATACTTCATTAGGATGAATGCTGCAAAATTTGCAAGTGTAGGATGTGGGAGAAATAACCAACTCACCCAAATGATCAGAAAGTGCAAAATTTTCATCTTGTGAAGGATCCATAGAGGTAGAATTATGAAACTCCCTTAAAAATGCAAAACTTTCCTCATGAGTTGTTTCGAAGATAGTGGAATCGTGCACTTCTTCAAAAAGTGTGCACCCATCTTCAAGAGGAAACTCAAGTTCCTCTTCCACCACAACTAGTGATTGGCTCTTATCAAGCTCATATTCAAACAAATCAAGAACCTGCAATTTTCCATGTTTCTCATGATCCAACATGTCATGAGGATCCTCCAAGCAATCTACCATATGACAAGCTGAAACATAGGAGGAAGAACACGTATCTTGCAACCTTTTTGAAAGTTTCCCATTTTGAGTTTTGAGCTTATGAATATCCTCATTATTATTCAAGTATTCTTCATGTAACCATTTATTAATCTCAACCAAATTATTTCTATCAAAAATCAAAGACATGAAATTACCTTGAATGTTGCACATTGCTCTTTGAATCTTCTCCATGTCTTCAAGGAAGGATGGATCCTCCAATGAAGAAATTTTGAAACTGTAATATCCGTATACGGATATTCTCAATGATTACTCATCTCTTTGCTTTTTAACTTTTCCCCTTTTATTTCTTTGTTGATAATTTTTTTTATTCTTCATTTTCCCCTCTTTTGTTGATAATTCTTTTTGTTTTTTTTATTCTTCATTTTTCCCTCTCATTCTTGCTTCATATTTGAAGTGGAATTAATAATTCTTCAATGAAATTCAAATGGACAAAGGCCAATTTTTGGTCAAAAACCAATTTTTACCAGAGAAACTTTGAATATGGATGGCTAAAAGCCACTGTGAGGTCAAAGACCTAAATTCAAGGAAACCTTGAACATGTTTTTTAATTTTTCTTTTTAAATTATGCTTTTTCCTCTTTTATTTCTTTTGTTGATAATTTTTTTTTTTAATTCTTCATAATTCTTTTTGTTTTTTTTATTCTTCATTTTTCCCTCTTGTTCTTGCTTCATATTTAGAGTGGAATTAATACTTCTTCAATGAAATTCAAATGGCCAAAGGCCAATTTTTGGTCAAAAACTAATTTTTACCAGAGAAACTCTGAATATGGATGGCTAAAATCTAGTATGAGGTCAAAGACATAAATTCAAGAAACTTGAACATTTTGGCCACAAGCAGGAGATCAACAGAAGCCCTAGGAAGGGTTGGCTCTGATACCAATGTAACATATGTATCCAGATATTCTCAATGATTACTCAGTTGAATAATCAACCAATGGAAAATAATTCCATATTGAAAGTATAAAACAAATATTAAAGATGAATGATGATGAAAGATTACAAAGTGAGTGCTATATATATATATATA
>LPNX010972286.1:83049-116420 GCA_001517045.1 Pseudotsuga menziesii
GGATATCCATTTAACCCATCTTCAAAGACCCTTCAATGAAGGATGGTTCATGGGAGTGAACCTCCTCTTCTTCTTTCTTCTTGATTTGATCAACTTCTTGAAGATCAAGTGGTGACGGGGAAGTTGATATTTGTTCTTCATTATCTGTCACAAGGTATTCATCCTCATGCTTATGAGAAATTAGGATTGCAACAACATTTTCAAATTTGATATCTATGTCACCAACATAGGGTTGTGAGAACCCATCACTACAAAAGGTTCTCCTTCATAGTTCAAGGATCAATCAATAGATTCTCTTTAATTGGAACAACCCCCATTAGTAAGGATTGTGTTATTGTAATCACCTTCCTCTGTATGTTCTTCTATGCAATCACCTTGAGGCAATTGATGCTCCACCTCATGGTTATCTGTTTCTTTCTTTAATGGTGTATCTAGGCTCTTTTCACAAATAGGATAATTTTTTCTCGTTTCATGCTCCTCCAAACTTGTGGATTAATGATTGTCCCTTAATGAATTCACATTTCCTTCTTGTGCCTAAATCCATAATTGACAAGATATTCTTGGAAAGAATACCAATCATGAATATCCCCTCTCAAATTTCAATACTCCTGGAGACATGCTCCAATATCTATGGTTGTAATTTTTGTAATTGTTGGTTGGGGAGGAAGGAAAGTGGGAATTGTGGTTCTATTGTGAAGCCAAGACATGTCTGTAAATTTTTATTCAATGTATGGTCTTAATGAACAGGTGAAAATACCATGATATGATACCACTTGTAATTTCCTTTTTTGAAATTTTTATTAAAATGACCAATTTTTCACTTTTTCTCCTATTTCGACCTTTGACTAATTTTGATGTCTAGGTCTCCAAATTGACCCAAATGATCCAAAATATTATGAGAAGGTGTATGAATGATATTAATACTTGAATATGATGTTTAAGAATGATTTATTACCCTCCAATTACTTCTACAAACTTGTTTAATATTCTGGTCAAAGTAGTAGTCTTTACTAGTCAATTGGGGTTCCAATTCCTCCTGGGTAAATGTTGAAAATGGCTTTTCAAATGCTCCCAAACCCACTAAAATTTATAAAAATAGGTAGATAATGTTTAATGGACATTTTTAAGGTCTCATATGCATCATTATTCAGTTTATACAGGCTGTTATGACCCTCTCCCAAACAACTACAAAATCACTAATTTGACCCTTGGGGAAATGACACCAAATCTTCTCCAAATGCAATTAAACTGAGTAAAATGACTTCAAATGCTGAAAAGATGAATATGAAACTTGTAATAATCATAAATTATAGTCCATTCATCATAAATATATCATAGATACATTCTCCCATTCTAAATAATCAGCATTACCATGACATACAACAATATAGTGGGGAAATGGTCATCGTTTGCTCATTAATATTCACTTTTACATACAACCCTTTGGTATTTCAACCTGATAATTTTTTAGAATGAATAAAATATAATATTAAACTTATTACAATAAAAAATGTACCATGAGAAGATAGAAATCACCAGCATTCAATGACATACATCAATCTAGTGGGGAAATGGTCATTGTTTGCTCATTAATAATCATTTTTACATTCAACCATTTGATATTTCGACCTGATACTTTATGAGAATGAATAACATAGCATATTAAACTTATTACAATCAGAAATGGATCAGGAGAATCTCTCCCAAAAGTAGAAAGGTTATTTCCATTTACAAAATGATCTTCCACTTTCTTTTTCTTATAATGAAAATTTGATCTGATTTTTTTAATAGAGTGATTGTCTTTACAAAAGAACGACACGAAAGAATTTTTTTTATGTTGTCACATATAAAATTTAATGAGAGACCAAAGCATTGAAGGAAGTCTTCAAAATTTTACCTGAGATTGAGTCATCCAACTGACCAACAGCAAAGTCAACAAAAAAGAGAAAAGCAATTACAGATGGCTTGAACGTACATATTTGTTAAAGATGACCCAAAATTTCCACGAAAAAGAGAAGAGCAATTACATATGCCAGCATCAGAACCTCCTACCAAGATCGTAGCACCTCCTGATCAGAATTCGTTTGATATTTATTTGGAACAGAATATCAAAACGTATTTGCAATTGCCGTTATCCATGCAAGAGTTCAACGAAAGTCGAGACATCTGTAGCAAATCGCGATCAGATTTTTTAAAAATTTAGTGAGTTTCCTAAAGAATCCTACCACGATATATAATTGATATTGTTGAGTGTTGCAATCACATCAAAAATAGTCATTTCAGAGAGATTCTAGCATAAGAAAATAAATCCCATGAGTTTTGAGCAGTCATGGAAGGAGAGAATCACAACGAAGATTGGTAAAGCATGAATTTTAAACTGTTATTGAAGCTTTCATCAATGGGAATTCCATTTTAATCAATCATTTAAATGCTTCATGAAATGCACTGGCTAGGTCTTCGCAAGGAAGAGAAATGTGGCAGAATAAAAGGAATTGTAAGCCAATCCATTACATGCCTTCCATGGTTTTCACACTTAAGTTACCACAGGTTTAAAAGAATGTCAAATCATGGAGATGGCTGCATTATCAAATCGCAAAAAGAAAAGGGAAAATTCTTAATCATTTTGTTTTTACAATAATTTTATTACAGTTTTCATATTATTCATTCCTTCTCAAAAGTTGTTTATTCATAAGCTTTGAAATTGTTATTTGATATATATATGAATGTGTAGGTTTGTCAAAGAATTTTCAAGAAGATTTCTTGAGGTTCCTTAATATCGTGTCACTGGATAGCTTGGCAATTAACGAAGACCTTTGAGGTAATCTCTCAAAATTACTGCACGATTGGAAGTTATGAGAGAAGTCTAAGTACCAGAATTTGGTCAAAGTTGTTGCTAAACAGAAGTTACCAATCTCGGTTAAGAAGCATAAAGTGGATGATTACATAAAATGGCGGATGTCTTGAAGGAATATGGAGGTTCACTTTCTTACTTATAAAAGCATAAGCAAGTCGCCTGCAAAAAGGGGGATAGAGTAGTTCGGGGATGCTTTGTAAATTTTGGAAGAAATTGCTATGTAGATTTTGGAATACAGTTTTCTCCTTGTGGTTCGAGGCTTAGCTTGAAGAAATACCTATGGGAAAGTACCATAACTCTGTCATGGATGTAAGCCTATTGAAGACGACACCCTGCATACAGTGTTATAACTCGGTCATAGATGTTAGCCTATTGAAGACGACACCCTGCATACAGTGTTAGCACAACTTTGAATTTTATTTCAATATATGCATAATATTCCTGTTTGTTTTATCTAATCTTTTGTGTAAATTTTTGCATATATTCTGTGTGATTATGCATAAATTAATCTTATTATTTCTGGATCACATGTTATCCTGAAATTCTGTTTATGAATCAAACATATATATCATGAGCATAACTCGATGGCAGATGGTCTCTCCAAACAGGCTTTGAAGTTGAATATGGGTCATGAAATCTTCTCTGAATCCCTGGAAGGAATGATCATAGATCACGGCCAATTTATGATTTTCTAGATTGTGCTGAGTCACTTTGTTTATTTTTGGCACTCAGTGATTGATATGTCTATTATACTATGTTTGCTTTGTTAGAGCCTATCAGCCGGCAAGTTTTGCTCGGGATTTGTCCGTTTGATGATCTCTCTCGATCTTATCCAGCATATTCTGACATGTTCTATCAGAGATAATGAGAAAAGTCTGCTATGATTAGACTTTGTACTTCTTCACTATGGGATGGTTGTACGCATGCTCTGTACTATTCTATCTTGCTTTGTTGTGGTTACATATCTGCTTCTTGCCAGGAAAGCTAGATTATTGTATAAGATGTCTTTTGATTCTTAATGAATAACAAAGACTGGTATTTTTTCCTCTGAAGAAATTATGTTTATGATAATCATATAATAATAATTTTATTATTATTATTTTATGGTTTAGCACTAATGCTATTTTAATTGAATGTTGACTGTTATTTAACATTCTGTCTTTATAGCTTTTTTTAACTGAGATTTCAAGATATTATTAGTATTTTATTTACATATACAATTAGCATATTAATTGAATAACTTATATTTCTATAGCTAATCAATTGATAAGTTAAATATATTTAAAATTGAATATTTAAATGTCAGATGCTAATAGTTTGTTGATAGTTATGATACACGTTTATTAATGATTATTCATTAATAAAAATTTTGTCATAAAGTTATTTTCAATAGAAAGTTATTATCGTCACTTTGATAGTTTTTCTTTCATAGTTATTTTTAAAGTTTCTATTGTTTATACAGTAAATGGATTATTAACATGTTCTTTTAAACTTGGTCTTGTGTAGGATAGCATAGGATATGAATAGTTTATTTCAAATTTAAAGTAGATTTATTTTCATTAATTGTAACTTTAGGTTTTTAAGGGTTTTTAAATCTCTTTGCAGTTTAGTAGCTGTTAAAATATTTGTTTCAGTTATTTTAAAAGTTCTTCTTAAATTAAGTTAGATTGCATCTTAGGTTTTAATTGCATTTTAGGAATTCAGCTCTCTAAATTGTGAGACTCTCTCATTTGAGAGCAAATTCATAAGGCAGCAGGGCATTTGTTCCCGCGAGAGGTAGCTAATGTAAACATTCAATGAGGTGTTTTAAGCAACCTGAGTGGATTATCTCTCCTTGTTGGCCTCGGGATAGAAAATCCGGCCAAAAGGTTACCAATCCATCCAAAAACTCAAGCCAATTCGAATTAGGGTGCGTACTTAATATTTTCCATGTGTCCTCCATTTCCTAGCCTTCCATCTTCTCCTAATTCGAGAGGCAACCCATTGATCTTCCCCAACACACATGAGTGCCCCCCTTGGATGCCATATTTCGACCTGACATGTTAGAATCGTCAGATGTCAGCCTTCAAGTCTGCAATATGTCATAAATGTCATAGCATCTTCATCATTGGTGTCATAGATTCCATAGATGTTAGGGGATCTAGCCCAAGTGTCCAAGAATCTCCCATTTCACTCTTCCTCTTCCATGTAAGTTGCATTTCCTTCCCAATTTGACCTATGATGCATATGGCCAAGTGTATTAGCCTTCTAGCCCATCCAAGAACATTAGGCTTCCCATGGATTTCGCATCTCCCTCGACCAAATCCTCCTCCTTGTCCCCAACCTCTAAAGTTACCACCCCCCTTGGTTGAGGGAATTTTGGGTGTGCTCACTCAACTTGCATTTGCTCATCATTCTTCATTAAATAGGTATCCATTTTCTTCTCCTACAACAATTGGTATGCTCTGCAGTCTTTCTCATCATGGCCCACATATTGAAATAATTTACAATAAATACTAGTAGGTGTGCTTACTATATTATGTAAATACATACATTCTTCTAAGCGATTCCCTCTTGTTTCACATACTTGATACCATGGCATCCCTTGTGAACTTAACATATTTGGTGCACTAGAATTAAGGTAGTCGGAGAAGGCTGGACATGAATCCTTATGATGGCCTTCAGTTTTTCATCTTGTACACCAAGCTTGTTCACATATTCCTTTCCCTTCTTGATATCCTATATTTGCAACGAAAGGTTAGCTAATAGTGACTGAATTTGCACCATTCTCGTGCTAATTTCCTCGATCGGTGAAGCTTTTATTTTCATGGAAAGCTCTAAGATTCTATTTGGGACACTATCTTCTGCTACATTAGGGGAACACAAATATGGGGTAATAGCGCAATAATGAACCACTCTTTATGTTGTATGTCACACATTTGGAATCTTACCTTAGCCATCAAGGACTTGAATCTCTGGTCGAAATCCCAGACAGACTCACCCGACATTTGCTTGATTTCCTGGAACTCTATGATACACTGCGCCTCAGATTTGGGTTTCTTAAATTCATCTATTAACCCAGTTCAAGTCTGATCTAATTACTTCTCAAGGTTTCTAGTAGGAACCACATAAAACTTCATATATCGATTAAGGGCACAACCCCTAAAGGTCATGATCATTTGAGCTCTCTTTATTGCCTCATCCTAGACTTGTCACATAGTCCAAAAAAATTCACATGAAAACCAATGTTTCTCAGGGTCTTCCAACCCATTCCCATTAAAGATAGGAAACTTCATGTCATCCCCAACCATTTTATTCCTCTGGGGTACTAATGAAACCAAATTAGATGGACCAATAGTGGGAAATTTTTTACCCCTATCTTAAATATTACTATTACTCTGATTTGACAGAAATCCCTTTGAAACACTCTTAGATCTTACCTCTGATACCAAATATGTACACAGAGTTGTAGGTATGCCGTAGCCTTGGGCCTGGTAAGGATCTAGTGCCTCTTTCTCGTCTTCAGAAATAAGTCGATACTCCTCCTCCTCCTCCTTGCAAGACTCTTCATCGAGCTGCGACACCAACTTGTAGTCCCATATTTCGGTTGCATTGCAAACTCCTCTCCCTTTCACAGTTATTCTCCTTTTACCCAACTGAAATATTCTCCCACTCATTAGGTAGCCACCCTCTTCATCAGTATCACTACCACCTGAGAACATATAAGCTTATTCTACCCATCTTTTCCATTCCTTCTTCCCATCATTACAGATGTCCTCCATGCATAATGATTTACTCGTCAGATTCTATCCTTAAGATTCCCTTTTCACATACTAGAATTTTAATCCACAGTTTTAAAGACTTCAAGTATCTTCCTCTAGGACCTCAAAAAAATGATCTCTCATCTTCACTGTATGACTTAATAGTATCCACAATGATCTCAATAATATACCCTTCTAAAATGCTATCAACCCAGAAGTAGACAACCCTGGATATGGGATTACTAACACTCTCTAATAGTCGGATCAATTGAGGAAACCAAACCATAGTTTCTACACATTGAAAATTTTTATTCTAAAGTGCTAACCTTTCCAAGCATCCAAACAATAAAACATGGAATTCACTAAAGAAAATTTCATGAATATCTGAGTAAACATACCTCCCTAACCATTCCCCTAGATTTAGTAGTGACCCCTTACTTTCTTCTTGTGCAAATTCTTAAGATTTTTGGTTGACCCAATCTTGAGTCCCAAGATTTGTTAGATGCCAAAACATATTCCCTTCACAATGATCCCGATTCCAGCAATGGAACCATTTGTTGTCGTGAGTTGACTATCCCAGGTTCAACCTCTTAGCCCAACCAACAAAACCCAAGGTATGAGCCCAGCATGGCATAACCCTGACAGAAACACCTAGAACACAACTGAAGTCTCACCCGAGATACCTATAGGGACTGCAGGAACTAGGATTCCACAATGATAGAAGGATATATTTTCATTCCAATACCAGATAGACTGCTCAACAATGCATACAGGTAAATCATCATCGACATACAAATAAATAACAACATATTGCATCTCGATACAATCTTAATCATATTCACCAACTCATTCAAATCATTATCATTTCATTTACTCATTCAAAAAATAAACATATTATCAGTCACAATAAATAAAAAATCATCACATGAAAATGAGCATACACCATTTGATACATATAATTTAACGTGGAAACCCATATGGGAGAAAACCACAAAAGAGCTCTTCATTTGGAATGATTCGTGTCTCGAACACTTTAGTATGCACACACAGCCTACAGAGTTATCTATAAAAAACCCATTACATTACATATGTGCACACAACTTGTAGATCGAAAATATATTACCTTCAAAACTCCTATTCATTCTTCTTACTACAATATACAATATTACATACTTTTTCTGAAACTTGAACTTGACCATCTCTATCTTCTCTTCTGACCCCTCTTACATCCAACCCTTTACATTTTTATAGGCTCTACTTGCCTATTTTACATCCCGTGCCCACTACCCATAACTGGACAACCTTTCTAACTAACTTACTGAATACATTTATTATTTCCCCAAAAATTGTCCAAAATTACGGAGCTGGCCATTTCCGCTCCCGCTATGTGGCAACCCTGTTCACACGTCGACCAGGATTCTCAGTGCTTATAGAAAAAAGCTTTATGCAACTCACTTAGGGTGAACAGAGGATGAAAATGTTTCTAAAAATGTAACTTCAGAAGATATTCTTAAGTGTATTATTTGTATTATTATTATTATTATTATATTTTATTATACTTTTATTATACCTCCTTTAGGGGATGTTTTCCCTTCATGTAAAAGTCCAGGTAAAACCTCCATTGTAATTAGGGGAAATAGTCCCCAAGAGAATAATGTGAAGTTTATTTTTGTTCTCCCATAAGAGAATTCGGTGTAGTAAGGTCTATAAGTTGGCCCCGTTGGACCAAAAGGTCACCCAACTGAAGAATATAAATAGGGAGGCATCGTCCCTCATTTGGACACAGAGCAAGAGCAAGAAATTTCGCTCCTAGAGTGATAAAGGAAAGTTAAATGTTGAACAAGAATAAGAAGTTATGGAAGATGTCTCATCTTTGGGTTTTTTATCTTGATATGACATTGTACTAAGTGACGAATCTATATAGAAGAATTTGTTGGGTTTTCTCCCTTGTGGTTTCCTAGGATAAAATATGTGTTTTTCTTTTGTGATATGCTTATCTATCTTTCAGTGATCCTATTACATTAAATTAAAGAAATAATATATTTTAATTAAATTTCAAACTCTAACATGGTATGAGAGCCACCCTGAAAGAAGGCACATTGCAGCCGAAATAATGCTACAACTTTAGTTGTAAGAGATGTGACAATTTCATGCTTGAAAACCCTAGAAGGAAAGAACTAGTCATCTTGGAATTTTTTCTATAACTCATTTTTGGAGAAGGATCAGGAGTTTAAAATTTGGAAGGATGAAATCAAAATATTGATGTACCTTGTATGTGAATTTCACCCTCATATTCTCTATACTTCGGGAGATATGATCCCTCCAAAATAGTGTTTCTATCTCTTCCTGAATACAGTCTTAAACATGTGACCTAGGGAGAATTGATATATCTCTAGCAAGGAATATCCAAATCAAATTTTGTAAGATTTTTCAAATAGGGAATGGACTATAGTTTCTATGATGTAAGTCTTAGATCCTGAAGTTGAAACAATGACACATGGAATTCTGTATAAGTTCGTTAGACTATGATTAGTCCTTAAATAGGTCACCTTGGGAAACTTAGCATATTTTCCATTTGGTGAATCCAATGATGGTATAACCTATGGGTTTGTAAAGACAACATATCATGATACCTCAGGACAAATTTTTAGACCTTTAGGGACATAAATTTTGGAGATA
The DNA here is from genome assembly GCA_001517045.1 of Pseudotsuga menziesii. Taxonomy (NCBI): domain Eukaryota; kingdom Viridiplantae; phylum Streptophyta; class Pinopsida; order Pinales; family Pinaceae; genus Pseudotsuga; species Pseudotsuga menziesii. Next base: position 92,323 of record LPNX010972286.1, read on the forward strand.
AATTAGAATTAATATGGGACAATTCTGTAGAATAAATCATAGAAACTAGGGCATCAAATATTTTTCATTTCTATCCATAATTTTGGGAAAAGGAGTATATTGCTCAACTTGCCTTGAGGGGGCACATATTTATATCCAATTTGATGTACAAGTCACCACCATTTTTCCACCAGAAGCATTTTTCCATAAGGTATTTGGATCAAGCATCCAGCTAAAGCACTCTAATTGGTAAGTTCTATTCTCTCTATTTCCATTTGAGGTTCTCATTCTTATCATGATGACAAATAGTTCCAAGCTTGAGGACAAGATTGAAGGAGCCGAGAACTTTGAGGCATGGAAGCATAGAGCGATTCTCATATAGAAGATCATGACTTGGAAGACTATGTCAAAGGAGAAGTTGCATATCCCGAGGGAGATGAAGACAAAGCAAAGCACAAGAAGAACCAAGTCAAATCCAAGAGGATTATTGTTAGTTCCATCAAGCACCATTTGATCCCACATGTTTCAAGTTTTAAGAATCCCAAGAAGATGTTCTATGCATTAACTAGATTGTATGAAGGAAATAACATCAACATAAATATCACCTTGAGAACTCAACTCAAGGGTATGAAGATGAAAAGGTCAAAAAGCCCTCAATCTTACTTCAAAAAGGTATCCTAGACCAAGGAATAACTAGAAGTTATTGGAGACAACTTCAAAGAAGAAAAAGTGGTGACGACTACATTGAATGGTCTCCCGAGATCATAGGAATCATCCATTCAAGGAATTCGTTCTAGAAGGAATCCCACCTATGGAGGAATGCACACAAGAAGAATTTCGATTGATAGAAAAACAAGAATTTATGGTGATGATGACAGTCAACCCTAACAACTCATGCCATCGAATATTATGAACCAGCCGAGAAGAGAACAAAGGAGGATTCCTCAAGTGATGAGTAATATGTACTTTGATCCAGAAGGATTCAACCCATGATGAAAAAGAACTTCTTATCCATCTCGACATTGGATAAGAAGGGATGAAAATGTGATCAATGAAGAAGAAGGGACACTTAGATATATGATGTAGAATACTTTCTCAGCATTGCTGATCATGATAAGACAAATATGGTCCCTCAGAATCATATGATGGAGAAACTCAAACTATCATAGAATCTAGTTATTATTGCAAGAAATATAGAGATCAAGAGGGAGTCTATCAAACAAACAAAGATAAGTATTTAAATTGTCATTTCCTGTGTATCTAGTTACTTAAATTATATTGTTTAGTTGTGATCCTAGATTTAGTAAATGCATTATGAATGTTTAAGTGTTTGCATTTATGAACAATATACTACTAACTTGCATGTGACGGGTAAGTAGCCTATGGTGTTGTACAACATTCCATTTCTACTTATCTAGAATGAAACCTCTTTGTTGATATGTTGGGAATAGTGCACACTCTTAATAATGTTATGGTAGAGATGGAAGGCATGTAGAAAGTTACCATATGTGTACGGGATATGGATGAGTGTTGTAGCATTGATAATCACATGAATATGTGACATATGTCTTTATGCATTAGAAATTTGTCATTATCAATATGTTTTGAAAAATTATGAAATGTTTCTAATAATGCAACTGAATATGACTTGTAGGAAATATTGTATATAATCACCTACACGAAAAGAAGGATAGAATTGTTCCAAAGAACAAGTGATGACAATTTACCCATAACACTCAAAGAATATTCACTACAGCAAAGTACATGAAGAGTAACTTAAAGCTCCCAGAGTTAGAGGCACATTTATAGAAGAAAGAGCTTCAAAATATTATGAGAATCATGATATGACTTAGCCACAAAGAGCAGTATATCCACCTCAAGAGGTGAACACATATAAGAGAAGACCAACTTGGGAAGAAGAGATCATCCAAGATGAATAAAATTATGGTGCTCCTGACATGACTTCCAAAGAAAGTAAGATGCCTTAGGCACACTCCAATTATGTGGCACCATTGTGTGACATCATTGTTGCAAATCCTTCCAACTATGAAGAAGCAATCGAGAAGAAAGAATGGAAGGGTACTAGTAGAACATGAAGAATGATGTCTGTGATGAGGTTCCAAGACCTGAAGTGAATTTTTTAGTTTCTTCCAAGTGGATATGCAATATTAACATGTGTAGAAGGCTTTGTATAGGCTCAGAATGCACCCATGTGATAACACATAGAGTTACATAAGGAGCTCGAGGATCACCTAGAGTGATGGAGATGTCAACCTTTGCTACAAGATTGATTATGGAATCCTACAGAGGGCGAGAGGCTAATATATGGGTGTAAGAGGAACTTTCAACAAAGTTTGAGATGGAGGATCATGGTATCTAGTGACCTTGAGAGATGACTTATATGGATACATAGAATATCAGTAGTAGAGGAGGCTATTTGTCACTCCAGTGAAGAATATCCCGATATGTAGAGGGAGGATGGTGCTCCTCTTCAGAGGGAATGACCACAATAGATCTTAGAGTTCGAGAATATTGAAACGATTCTTGGGATTAGAGGTGTGGCAGAATCTAGAGGACATTTTCCTTATCCAAGGAAAATATGCGGCCGATAGCTTGTAGCGGTTCGAGACATAGGATTACAAGGATATAGCTACACTAATGGCATCAAACTTGAAGTTGTATGATCCTACTTCAGAGAAAGTTGATGCCATAGTATACATGAAGATGATCAATTTGTTTCTGTACTTGACGAGCATGAGGCTAGATATATGCTTTGCAGAGAACACTTTGTGACAATAAATAGTGGAGCCAAGACATGTTCACGTGGTTTCGGAAAAACACGTGCCGAGGTACCTAAAGGGTACAATCGAGTATAACCTCAGATTTATGAAAGGTTAGAGGATCTGCCTACATAGATATGTTGACTCTAATTGGGATGGTAGTGATAAATATAGGAATAGCACTTCAGGGACACTTCAGGGTGATGCTTCAACTTGAGGTCTGACATGATTTCTTTGTGCAACAAGAAGAATATGAGCGTAGCAATCAGTATAGTCAAGGAAAAGTATATTGCAGCTTGTTCAACAAGTTGTGAGACAGTGTAGCTTCAGAAGCTACTTGCAGGATTGTTCGATGTTGAGTTAGAGATTACTTGTGTGTACTGTGAAAACTAGAGTTGTGTGAAGTTGTCTAAGAACCTAGTTCCACGACAAGTTGAAGCACATTGAGATTCGATATCACTATATTTAAGATATGGTGCAGAGAGGAGCAATGAAGCTGTAGTATGTGATGAAAGACAAGCAAACAACTGATGTGTTGAACAATCCATTAGTGAGAGTACAGTTTGAGTGATTCACAGAGAAGCTTGGTGTTATCTAGATTGATGAAGATGTGGGTGGTTTGAAAGGACATCATGCATCTATGATGCTCCTGGGATGTATCTCCATGTACAAAGACGTTGGTGGTCCATGGGTCATAAATAATCTAGGATGCACCTGAGCTGTATCTGCATGGACGAAGACATAGGTGGTTCGAAAGGATGCTCCTTGTACGAAGATGCAGGTTAACCAAGAGAGAGTCGTCATAAAGCATCTTATATGATCTTAGTATATATCTACATGGACGAAGACACAAGTGGTTCAAAAGTACGCTCATGGGATGTATCTCCATAAACGAAGTTGTTGGTTTATTGAGAGAGTAATAATACATATGGGTTGTACCCACTAGGTGGGAGACATAGATGTTTTTGGGATGTACCCACTAGGTGGAAGACATAGGTTGACTGAGAGAGAGACGTAATACATGTGGGTTGTATCCACTGGCTAGAAGACACAAATGTTCTTCGGCTATACACATTGAGTGGGAGATGCAGGTTATATGGTGGACATGACATATGGACACGAGATTCTCTCCATATCGACGATGTCATGTATGCTCCTCGGATGATATCCATAGTGTGGAACAAGCAGGTTGTCTCGTGGATGTAATGTAGGCATATTGACATAATTTATAATAAATACTAGTAGGTGTGCTTACTATATTCTGTAAATACATACATTCTTCTAAGCGATGCCCTCTTTTTTCATAGACTCGACACCATGGCATCCCTTGTGAACTTAACGGATTTGGTGCATGAGAAGCAAGGTAGTTTAGGAAGTCTAGAAATGAATGCTTATGATGGCCTTCAATTTTTCATCATGTACACCAAAATTATTCACAAATTTCATTTCCATTCTTGATATCCTCTATTTGCAATGAAATTTTAGCTAATTGCGACTAAATTTGCACCATTCCCGCGCCAATTTCCCTTATCTGTGAAGCTTCTATTTTTATGGAAAGCTCTAGAGCTTCTATCTAGGACACTATCTTCTACTGCATTAGGGGATCACAAATATGGAGTAATAGTGCAACAATTAACCACTCTTTATGTTGGACATAAGGAATTTGGAATCTTACCTTAGCCATCAAGGTATTGAATCTCTAGTCGAAATATCAGATAGACTCACCAAACATCTAGTTGATTTCCTTCAACTCTACGATACACTGCAACTCATATTTGGGTTTCTTAAATTCATCTATAAACCCAGTTCGAATATGATCTAATGACTTCTCAAGATTTCTATCATGAACCACAAAAAACTTCATATATCGATCAAGGGTGTGATCCCTAAAGGTCGTGATCATCTGAGCTCTCTTTATTGCATCATCCTGGGCTTGTCACATATTCCAAGAAGCTTTTCATTGTTAACACCAAAAAAATGTCCACCTAGGTCTCCATGGTCTAAACCATGGTCATACATCATATTCCCATCATTATTTCCTCCATTTTGACCTTCACAACTAAAATTCCACCAAATATGGACCAAAACATTATTATTCCTTCCCCATAAATGAAGGGAAGTTGACCATTGATTGTTATTTATACCCACTCTCTCCATAAAGGACCAAAAAACCCTAAAAATGAGAATGAGTAAGAAACCATAGATAAATACCATGGACAATAAAATACTATGTGTAAAAAAACCTTGGATCATCCTATAAATACATTGTGAAGGTCTCCCCCAAAACACTTTTTTCCATTTCTGAATTCTTAAATCCTTACGTTCTTACAACCATTTGCCATTATTCAGCCACGTCATTCCCACAGTGTATGTTGAGTTTAATCCATACCCATCTGGATCCATTCCCCATTTGACAACCATTTCATGGAAGAGACTGGAGAACCAAACCGTGGAGCCGTGGGACCATTTCCTCGGACGACTATGGTGGCCCACATTTTAGAAATAAGGTATGAATGTTTTTATGTTTAGTAGTTAGTTTGATGTGATTGAAAATATAAAAAAATATTGTTATTCTTGTTCCCTGTTATTATTGTTGAACTCTACCCTATGATTTGGATGATCTAGGGTAGGTGCTTTTGCACGTAGGGGAGAAATCCCCCCTACACCCACCAAAACCAATGTTTCTTAGCGTCTTCCAACCCATTCCCATTAAAGATAAGCAACTTCATGTTTTCCCCAGCCATTTTATGCCTTTGGGGTACTAACGAACACAAATTAGATGGACCGATAGTGGTAACTTTTTTACCAGTATCTTGAATATTACTATTACTCTGATTTGACAAAAAGCACTTTGAAACACTCTTAGGTGTTACCTCTGATACCAGATATGTATGCAGACTTGTAGGTATGTTGTATCCTTGGGCCTGGTATGGATCTGGTGCCTCTTCCTCGTCTTCGAAAATAATTCAGTACTCCTCATCCTCATCAGAATACTCTTCGTCAAGCTGTGGCACCAACTTGTAGTCGCGTCTTTCGGTCGCATTGCAACTTCCTTTCCTTGTCACAATTCTTCTCCCTTTTATCTGACCGGAATATTCTCCCACTCATTAGGAATCCACCCTCTTCATCAGTATCACTACTAGCTGGGAGCATCTCAGCTTACTCTTCCAATATTTTTTAGGACTTCTTCCTGTTATTACACACATCCTCTGTGCACAATTATTTACTTGCCAGATTCCATCCTCAAGATTTTGTTTTCACATACTAGCATTTTAATCCACAGTTTTAAGGATTTCAAATATCTTCCTCTAGGACCTCGAAAAAATTATCTCTCACCTTCACTATATGACTTAATAGTATGTAGAATGATCTCAATAACATACCCTTCTAAAATTTTGTCAACCCAGAAGTCGACAACCTTGGATATGGGTTACTAACACTCTCCAATCATCGAATCCGTTGAGGAGTACAAACCCTAGGTTCTCCACCTTGAAATTCGTTATTATGAAGTGCTAGCCTTGACAACCATTCATTAACATGGAATTCACTAAATAAAATTTTATGAATATATGAGTAAACATACCTTCCTAACCATTCCCCCAGAGTCAGTCATGACCCCTTACTTTCTTCTCGTGCAAATTCTTGAGATTTTTGGTTGAACCAATCTTGAATCTCAAGTTTCATCAGATTTCAAAACATATCCCTTCACGATGATCCCAGTTCCAACAATGGAACGATTTTTTGTATTGAGTTGACTAGGGTCAGGTTCAACCTCCCAGCCCAACCAACAAAACCCAAGGTACCACCCCGACAGGGCATAACCCTGACGGAAACACCTACAACGCAACTGAAGTCTCACCTGAGATACCTATAGGGACTACAAGAACCAATATTCTTCAATTATAGAATGATACCTTTTCATGCCAATAACCAACAGACTTCCCAACAACGCTGACATGTAAATCATCATCAACATACAACTAAACAACAACATATTGCAACTCGATAAATTATTAATCATATTCACCAACTCATCCAAAGCATTATCATTTCATATACTTATTCAAGAAACAAACATATTATCAATCATTGCAAATCATAAATCATCACATGAAAATGAGCATATACTATTTGATACACAAAATTTAACATGGAAACCCATACAGGAGAAAACCACAAAATAGCTCTTCATTTGGCATTAGTTGTGTCTCGAACGCTTTGGTCTATGCACATAGCCTACAAACATATCTCTAAAAAATCAATTACATTACATCTGTGCACACAACTTGTAGATCGACAGTATATTACCTTCACAACTCTTATTCATTCTTCTTACTACAATATACAGTATTACAAAAAATTTCCAAAACTTGACCTCAACCAGCTCTATCTTCTCTTATGACCCCTCTTACACCCAACCCTTTACATTTTTATAGGATCTACTTGCCGAATTTACATCTCGCACCCACTACTTGTAAGTGGACAACCTTTGTAACTAACTTGCTGAATACATTTATTATTTCCCCACAAATTTCGTAAAATTCTAGAGTTCACCATTTCCACTCCCACTCCATCACAACCGTGTTCACACCTTGACTGAGCTTCTCAATGCTAATAGAAAAAAACCTTATGCAACTTGCTTAGGGTGAACAAAGGATGACAATGTTTTTAAGAAAGTAACTTCGAAAGAATTTCTTCATTGTATTATTTTTATTTTATTATTATTATACTTTTATTATACTTTTATTGTACCTCCTTTAGGGGATGTTTTTCCCTTTGATTGGAGATGTCATTAATCTAATTGGTCATGTAAAAGTCGAGGTAAAATCTCTGTTGTAATTCAGGAAAATAGTCCCCAAGAGAATAATGTAAAGTGCATTTTTGGTATCTCGCAAGAGAAGTCAGCCTACTAAGGTCTAGGAGTTGGCCTTGTTGGAGCAAAAGGTCGCCCAACTAAAGAATATAAATAGAGATGCATCATCCCACATTTGGACATAAAGCAAGAGCAAGCAAGTTCTCTCATAGAGTGATAAATACAAGTTCACTGGTGAATAAGAATAAGAAGTTGTGGAAGAATTTGTGGTAACTACAGTTGGACATCGACAGAAGAAGTCGAAATCAATTGACTATTGGTCGAAGATGAAATGACAAAAACAACCGACGGAGACGAAAGTTTTGTCGACGATAGTTCCGCAGAGACGAATAAACCAATAACCCCACTACCCGCACCTCCACCACCACCTCTGCCACCTCCTGAAATAAGTGACAGTGACTCCGACATGGGTCACAGGTCAGCACACATTCCTCTATATGAGGGGGATGAGGACCCCAGATGACACTGGTTCATTTGTGAGTCAACTTGGGAGGCTAACCAAGTTACGGATGAAGACAGGAAGATGGCGCAGTTTGCTGGTGCATTAAGGAAAAGGGCATTAACTTGGTACGTGACCTTTTTTGAACGACAACCCCAAGCAACCAAAGCCGAGATCAAAGCGCAATTTCTATCATTTTTCAAAACTCCCGATGCAAAACATCTGGCAGCAAAGAAAGTAAAAACAACATCGCAGAAGCCGGGAGAAAATGTCCACGATTATGATAAACGGTGGAAAGACCTTCTTAGCCAATTGGACTATGTTATTGATGAACAATTATTAATCTAGTGGTTTCTTGCAGGTTTATCACAGAAAATTCGTCGACATATAAGTCTGGAGACATTCAAGACTTACGAATATGCGCTTACAAAATCTCTCCAATTTGAAATGGATGAGGACATACCAGCATCCTCCATCGATCACAGAATAGAAGAACAGCTCGAGAGTGTATAGAAGTCTCTACAAGAATCAAACCTAAAAAATCAGGATATCTGGTGCACAAAGTGCTCGACGACCGGACACTGCAAAGACAACTATCGACATGAATACAGCCGACAGGACGTTCGATTCGTGCAGACCAAATGTTTTTGTGACATTTGTCAAGAGCATGGAGACCACTCGACAAAATATTGCCCATTCAACATGAAGAATGGCAAGGCATCTTGGTGTGCAATCTACGAAACTAAAAATCATAACACGGTTGACTGCCATCTGAACCTAAAGAACTGATAGAATTATCATGCAGTCTATCAGACCAATGCAGTTGCACAAAATAATGAGCAAAACAACACATCAAATGATCATAACAACCAACGATACGAAGGTCGAAGATACGAGCACCGGTATGACAATCGACGTGGAGGCTATGGAGGTCAAGGTCGATTCTCTGGAAATCGAGACAACCAACCAAGTCGACCCATCCAATGTTTTACATGCTATAAGGAGGGACATCGGTATGCAGACTATCCATATAAAGACAGAACTAACCTCAAATTTTGTACTAGTTGCGGAGTAGGGGATCACTCCTTAGAGGATTGCCCTACCATGTTGGAAAAGATCAATAAAAAGAAAAATGTTAATGTCTTGTCATGTGTGCAAAAACATGATGTAATAAATACAAATAATTTGCACATTGTAACCCGACAAGGAACAAAAACAGGAAGTGATAACCCACGAATAAGTAGAATAAAAGAAAAAAATGTCTATCCTTATCCAATTAAAGAAAAACAAATATATAAAGAGGAAACAAATGTATTCAAAGAATTTGCATGACAAAAAGAGACCAATGACAATCGACATAATACAATGAAAGAATTATTATAGCTAGTATAGAAAGATAACTCAGTATCTCAGTTCATCGAATTTCTATATGAAATAAAACATAACAACACCGAAAAACAAACAAAGAATATTTGCAGCTTAAATAAAAAAGACAAAAGTGATGCCGACCCACTTGTCGACCTCGAAATCTAAGGGTACCATGTTTGACAAGTTGTGCTCAACTTTAGATCACAAGTAAACATCATGACTCATGATACTTGGGAACAACTGGGCAGACCTCGACTGTATGAGTCAGGTATATACCTGAAATTATTCGACCAAGGCCTAATTGAACCTATTGGAGTATGAAAAAATGTCGACACCACAATAAAAGGAATATCGACCAAAGTCGACTTTGAAATTATTGACCCTAAGGAAGGATGCAGTTCCTTCCCAGCGTTAGTAGGTCGACCGTGGGGTAGAAAGATAAAAGTGTCGATATCTCTAGACAAGGAAAGAATAAAATTAAAGGAAATAGACAAAAGGTCATTATACCTATTCATCCAGCCCAAGGAGAACCTTGGACTAAACCTATCGATTAAGAAGTCGACATTCGACAACTCTACCAGATTCAAAACAATGCACATTATACAGAACCTAATATTTACGGGGAACTTCATTTAGGTAACCAAGACTCAGTCGGATATAATTCAAATGCATAATTATATGATTGGGAAGTCAAGAACTACGAAACACAAGCAAGAGGGTGTTGGACTATCCAAAAAGTCCAGAAAAAGTCTACTCAATAGTGCTTCATAGTGTCCATTGTCCCAAAAATATTTGAAAGAAAAGTTAGGGAATACCCTACTCTAAAACCAACAGATGTAAACATTACACAAATACCAAGATATGAAGAAAGAGAATCACCAGTCATGCACATAGAGAAAGTATCCAAAAACATCAGTGAACATGGCCGACTTCAAAGCCTAGTAGAGAATTTTACAGGCCAAGTTGCTCGATGGTGGGATACCCATCAGACAAGATTGCAGACCTGGACATTAGTTTTGACTTACTTTGTCGAAAGGTTTGGAGGAAAGAAGTTAACCAAACAGGCTCAGATACCCATATTCACTCAAGGACAGAATCTAGAAGACCATATTAAGACATGTGAAAAAGAATAGAGAAGACTTGGGTACAAAGATGAACGAGCATGGCCACACCTATTTCCATCAACCCTCTCTGAATTACCAAACAAATGGTATAAAATGGAAGAAGCTAGGGGTGAAACCTTCCTATGGCATGAACTCAGAGAAAATTTCATTAAATATTTCAACTTTATACCACAAAATGAAAACTTGGTCGAAACAACAAAACATATTAAATAATTTATACAGCCGACAGAAAACAAACCCTTAAAAGATAACCAACAGACAATGAAATGTAACAATATACACACCAGGACAATACCACAATCGACAAGACTACAGTTAGAAAATGAAAATACATAAGGGAAAAGCTTCAAATGGAAATCAAACCATGTCAAAATGACCAAACCTATTCATACAGTATTCAAAGTTGAAACAACCGACAAAGAGGATACCGACAGAATGACTGTAGCTGACTTTCCTACCACATTTTCACAGTTTAAGGAAGGAAGTCGACCAATCAATGAAGCCAAAGCTCCAAAATGGCTAGATGCTAAATTCAAAACTAGAGAAGTCGACATCTCAAATGATGACCGACCAAAAATGGCCAAGATTGGAGACTACTGGAATGAAGAACAGACAACAGAAGTAGTGAACCTATTAAAAGAGTTCCAGCATTTATTTTCCAGAGATTATACAGATCTCAAAGGCTTAGTCCACGAAATGGGAGAAATGAAAATCGACACTAAACCTGATGTTCGACCTGTGAAGAAAAGGCCATATAAGTTAGCTCATAAATACAAAGAGATAGTCAAAAAGGAAATTGATAACAGGCTTGCAGCAGGCATCATCTATCCTATTGACCAATCAGAATGGGCAAGCCCAATGATTTTCCAACCTAAGAAACATGATCCGACCAAACTGAGAATTTGTGTCGACTTCATAGAACTAAATAAAGTGACACTGATAGACCCATTTCCAACTCCTTATGCCGATGAAATCTTAAATGAGATTGCAGGACATGAATGCTACTCATTTACAGATGGATTCTCAGGTTATAACCAAGTGACAATAGCTCAAGAAGATCAGAAAAAGACAACCTTTGTCTGTGAATTTGGCTCATTTTCTTATAAGGTTATGCCTTCTGGATTAAAAAATGCACCTGCAGTATTTTCTAGAATTGTTGTCAAAACATTTCAAGAATATATTTACAAGACCATGGCATTCTACTTTGACGATTGGACAATATACTCCATGTTCAAAGATCATTGCAAATGGCTTAGGCTTATGTTGGAGAGATGTCGACAAATTCAACTATCCCTGAACATCAGGAAATGCACATTTGTGACCCCCATAGGGATATTATTAGGGCACATTGTCTGTAAGGAAGGTATTAAGGTTGACTTTGCAAAAATCAAAATTATCCTCGACCTAAAATCACCAGTAAACCCAAAAAAAGTTAGGGTGTTACTTGGCCACACAGGTTATTACAGAAAATTTATAAGGTATTATTCAGATATTACCTATGCACTAGAAGAGCTATTAAGGGAAGATAAAGAATTGAACTGGACAGAAGAGTGTCATATATCATTCGAAAAATTAAAGGAAAACTAGTCGAAGCACCAATCCTAAGGTTTCCAAACTAGTCAATCAAATTCCATGTTCATATTGATGCATCAGGCCTAGCAATAGGAGCAATCCTAACTCAGCCAAGAGATGATGGAATGGATTATCCTATAGTTTACAGTAGTAGAAAATTAAACAAAGCTGAGAGAAACTATTCGACAACAGAAAGAGAAGCACTAGGAATGGTCTTTGCATTACAAAAATATTGACATTATCTTCTAGCTAACCCATTTATATTCTATACAGACCATCAGGAACTTAAATATCTCATCAATAAACCACTACACCATGGAAGAATTTGTCGATGGCTACTTCTCTTTCAATAATTTGAATTCGAAGTCGTTGTCAGACCAAGTAAGTTAAATGTCGGTCCCGACCATTTATCCTGAATCGACACAGGAGAGGAACCGGCAGGAGTCGAAGATGAATTACCAGATGCAAATCTATTTCGGATAGAAGCATTCCTAGCAGAGTTAGAGGAAATAGCCCAGTTCTTAGAAGATGGACAAGCACTAGAAGGAATGAGTACAAAGAAGAAACAAGTCCTAGCTATGAAAGCTGCACCATACAGTCTTATAAATGGATTTCTTTACAAGATGGGATTAGATGACATCCTCAGAAGGTGTGTACTGGAACATGAAAGAGACAACATTATGCATGAAGCACATTATGGACTTGCAGGAGGACATTTCCAAGCAGACACAACTGCAAAGAAAATCCAACAATCAGGGTTATGGTGGCCGACACTTTACAAAGATTACAAAAATTTTGTAAGTCAATGTGACAGATGTCAACAACTAGGTCGACCCTTCCCTAGCACGAAAATTCCTTTGATATCAATAAACCTAAGTTTGAAATTTGAAATTTTTTCCATCGAATTCATACGACCATTCCCTATACCAGCAGAAAGAATAGGGGCAAGGTACATCATAACTATAGTCTAATATGTAACCAAATGGGTAGAGGCAGAAGCAGTCGACACATGTTCTAGTGAGATAGCTGCTAAGTTTATCTATGAGAATATCATCACCAGATATGGATGTCCATTAACCCTAAATAGCGACCAAGGAACACACTTCATTAATAGAACTATCAAAACCCTAACCAACCAGTTCCAAATCGACCATTGTCGGAGTACAGCATACCATCCTCAATCGAATGGAGCAATTGAAGCATTTAATAAAACATTAACAAAAGGACTAACCAAAACATGTAATGCTGATAAGGATGATTGGGATGAGAAAATCCCCGCAGTATTATGGGCATATAGAACAACTTACAAACGCTCAATTGACCAAACCCCCTTTCGACTAGTCTATGGACAAGAAGCAGTAGTTCCATTACACTTCCGATCATAGACACCTATTATTGCAGAGATCCTACATGTCAATGTCGAACAAGGAAGAAAGGACCGACTATTGCAACTAAGTAAACTCAAAGAACATCGACCAATGGCAATACAACATCAAGAAATCTAGAAACAACAACAAAAAGCATGGCATGACAGAAACATCAAAAACAAAAACTTGTCGGTAGGATATCTTGCTTTACTATACAAGCTCCATACAGAATGGATGGGACCCTATGTTGTAGAAGAGATACATACCAATGGATCAGTCCGACTAAGGACATTACAAGGCATAGTATTTCAGAAACTCGTTAATGGAGCCCGATTAAAACACTACAGAAACTAAAAATAAACATAGTGAAAAAAAAATCCCATAACGACCATAACGGTTAAAATAAAAGCTATAAAAATCTAAATATCCAGAAGGAAAAATAATACCGTACATGCAAAAAACTATGACAGGAAATTACCACTTCGACAACCAACATCATGCCCATCAACATAATGCCATTGACCATTTTCATAATCGACATCGACCATCGACCTCGAGAGTCCCATCGCACATTCATGACCTCGAGCGCCAAAAGCAATTCGCCATTAACGCACACTCAAGTGTTCCAGCTGGAACATCACGTCTGCCATTAATATACTCATCGACGAAAACATCCAAAGCATCCCCTATAAATACTGGATTGCCAAAGGATCATTCAACGCAATTCATATAGAGAGAGCATCAGAGCATCTAGACAACTGAAAGCCAAGAATACCTTAGTGAAATAGACCACCAAATCGACAAGATGGCACCCAAATAAACTAGGGCCTCAACCAAATCCAAGGAATCACAGATTGCAGAAACACCTTTAGTCCGAAAGCTAAAGAATATTAAGAATGATAAGGTGCAAGAAGGCTCATGGCAAAAACTATGGACCGAGATGCAAGAATGGGATTATGTCGACAAGAAGCCTACTCAAGCTGCAGAGAAAATAAAATACAGTACCATCTTCAGCTATTTCAATGCACTGCTCATGGCCAGTTTCGGTGGCACAAAGGAAACAACCGTAAAATTTATCATAAGTCGGTACCACAATGACCGGTTCTACTTCAACCAACCGGTCAACATCTCTGGTGAAGTCATCTCCAAGCTGACAGGTCTCTCAAATAAAGGAGACCCAGTACCAATCGGTATCAAAGAAGGACTGGTCGAAGAACTTACAGGCTCAGCGTCGGGAAAAAAATCAAAGGGGTTGATGATTATTCAAATCATAGCTCGAATGCCATAGATTGTGGCCAAAATAATAACCATCACACTCACCCTAGCAAGTCGAGGTAGCGACCTCAAATTAGACATGTTAGAGGCTATCGACGCCATTGCGACAAATGGAAAGATATACAGATGGGATGAATATGTCATTGACATGGTCAAAACCATCTATGAAAGATGCCAAGAGACGGGCAGAATCATCAGGTTCCCACCCCTCATACTATGGATAGTCATGTACCATATTTTCCCTGAAGAAAACCAAATTTTTCAAGAATCGACAAGGTTCCACATGTGGAGATTCAAACCATTCTCCCAGAAAGGACCCTTGAAGGAACTTGAAGACAGAAAAGTGTTGTTGGAGAACTGGCTCCCTACAGCTAAAAGTCCGCACAAATCGATGGAGGGTGCCTCAAAACATCCGACGAAGTCTACCGAAAAAATCCCACATCCAGCTAGAGCTCGACCATACTTCAGTGTGGTACATGCAGGGTGAAAAATCGAATGCAAAGGCACTTGATTATTATCCGTCGGTCGAACAGATATTTCGGGAACTGTCTCAACAAGCTGGGACAAAAATAGAAATTCCAGTGAAGGCCAAGGAAATCGACTTCTCAATCGAGGAGCCATTAACAGACCAGGAGAAAGAAGAGGATTATGAGCTGAACCTCTACATTAGTACCTTTGTGTCGGAGGAGACATGGGTTGAACACACTGGCCGAATTCAAATCATCATCAAACCTTTGACAGCACAGAGGGTAGAACCACAGACAAAAGCAACACAGGCAGAGCAGCAGGTAATCACTTCAGCTGCAGAAAGTCTCATCCTTACCCAAGAGCCAAGGGGAGAGACAGAACCAGAAAACCAAGAATATGGTATCACAAAAGACATTATAAGAAAATTGTCGAAAGAGATAGCAGCTGTAAGAAAGAGGATAAGAACACAACAATGACAACAAGCAAAAGGTAAGTGCAAGCTTATCATTGCAGAATCATCAGACTACGAAGAGGAACTGGGAGCTACGGCCATCGACATAATAGAAGATGCTGCAGCAAATAAAGTGTCGATGGAAACCTAGTTCCAAAGATTTGTCGAGGCAGGAGCACTACCGAGTTGACCAAAGAAATCCAAGATCACCCACACATCGACACCTGAAAAACGTTGTAGATCTTGTGTATACCCCTCCACCTCCATCCCCGACAAAAGTAACAAAGGAGCAAATGCTAGAACAGCTTTCAGTAAGCCCACTCGACTTGTGCAAAAGTGCTATGTCGGAAGTTGTGAAAGCAAAATTCGATAAGGACAGAGATCTGCAGGCATTTATTGAGAAACTGCCTGAGATATTCACGTCGATAAAGAAGCTCTCCATAAAATCAGCTATCTTTGAAGTCATTGGATACCAATCGTGCCACGAACTCCAGTCATGAAAATTTGCAATGAGCAGTTCAACTTTCGAGAGAAATATCGACAAGGAAGCTGAAGTTACCACGCGTTAGACCGTGACTATCACCCTGACTGTACCCCAGACCAACCTACCAGCCACTGATCCGATCGGAGGAGAAGAAGAAGAAAATATCGCAGACATAAATCGAGAAATCAACCAATTCTTCTCCAACTTAGATTCAGACCTTCAAACCGACAACCCACCACTCATCCACAATTCCACCAACCCAATCATACCTGACCATTCCCCAACCCCATCACCACCACCCCACCTGACTCAGAACCTCTGATCCAAACAACTGTACCAGAACCACCCCCACCTCAACCATCAGCACCAATTGCATCCACTTCTGCACCCACTACATCTAACCAACCAGAGGCAGTAGTCATCCCACCACCCCAAACAGACAAACCATCAACCACTGCTATACCACAAACCGAAAATCCTGACTCAACTTTTGTAGGTACACAGGTGCTAACACAAACAGAAACGGAAAAGCATAAGAAGAAGAAGGATAAACAGAAGAAGGAGCATCATGGACAGCCATCAAAGGTCCATATCAAATTGAAAGATGCAACCACACTGACTAATGCAGAGCTAGGACAACTCCTGAAAACCCTAGTAGTCGAAGCAAAGACAAGGAGCCAGCAGAGACGTAAGGAACTTGACAACAGGGACAAAGAATAGGTCGAGTTCCTCAACAAATGCATAAACCTTGCTCAATCAGTAATGCCAAGACCAGTAGAGGTCGACACTGACAAACCGCTTGAAAGAGCTTATCATCTATTTGAAAGCATGGTGTCGGCACTCCAAGCATAGATTCAGGAAACAAAGGAGGAGCAGAAAGAAGAAACCATCAGATTGCTAATGGCGCATCACACTGCCTTTTCTGAAGCCTACAAAGTGTTACAAGATCACAAGTATTACATTATATTAAAGATATAATATATTGGAATTAAAGTACAAACTATAATATCGAATGAGAGCCACCCTAAAAGAAGGAACAATGCAAATGAAATATTGCTACAGCTTCAGTTGTTAGATATCAGGGATTCATGCTTGAAAGCCCTATAAGGAAATATCTATTCATCTTGGAATTTATGCTATAGCTCATTTTTGGAGAAGGATCAAGAGCTGAAAATTTGGAAGGCTTAAAATAAAATCTTGATGTACCTTATATGTGAATTTCAGCCTCATATACTCTATACTATAAGAGATATGATCCCTCCAAAATAGGATTTTTGTCTGTACTTGAATTCCGTCTTAAAAAGGTGACCTATGGAGAATTGATATATCTTGGGCTAATAAGATATAAATCAAATTTTGTAAGATTTTTTAGATAGGGAATGGACTATAATTTATATCATGTAAGTTTTAGAGCTTGAAGTTGAAACAATGACACATGGAAATATGTATAAGTTCGCTATACTGAACTAGTCCTTAAACAGGTCACCTTGGGAAACTTAGCATAAGTTCCATTTGGTGTATCCAATATCGGTCTAACCTATGGGTTTGAAAATAATACATATTAGGATACCTCATGACGAAGTTTCATACCTTTAGGAGCATAAATTTTGCAGATAAATTAGAATTAAGATGGGACAATTCTGTAGAAGAAATACAAGAAACAAGGGCATCAAATATTTTGCAGGCATGTCCACAATTTTGGGAAAAGGAGTATACTGCTCAGATTTCCTTGAGGAGGCACATATTTCTATCCAATCAGATCTACAAGTCACCAAAATGTTTCCACCAAATATTTGGAGCAAGCATCCATTAGTAGCACCCTCATTGGTAAGTTCTATTCTCTCTATTTTCATTTGAGGTTCTCATTGTTATCATGATGAAAAAATGTACCAATCTTGAGGACAAGATTGAAGGAGATGAGAAATTTGAGGCATGGAAGTATAGAGTGATTATCATATAGAATAGCATGAATTGGAAGACTATGTCAAAGGAGAAGCTGCAGATCCAAAAGGAGATGAACAAAAAGAAAATAACAAGAAGAACTTGGTCAAATCCAAGAGGATTATTGTTGGTTCCATCAAGGACCATTTGATCCCACATGTGTCATGTTTGAAGAATCCAAAGAAGATGTTTGATGCATTGACCAACTTGTATGAAGGAAAGAACATCAACATAAAGATGAACTTGATAACTCAACTCAAGGGTATGAAGATGCAAATGTCAAAAAGCATTCAATCTTAGTTCACAAAGGTCTCCCGGATCAAGGAATAACTAGAAGTTATTGGAGACAACTTCTAAGAAGAAAAAGTGGTGATGAGTACATTGAATGGTCTCCCAAGATCATGGGAATCATCCATTCAAGAAACTTGTTCTGAAAGGAATCTCATCTTTGGAGGAATGCACACAAGAATAATCTCGAGTGATAGCAAAACAAGAAGATATGGTGATGATGCCAATCAACCCTAACAACTCATGCCATCGAAGACGATGAACCAACCAAGAAGAGAACAAGGGAGGATTCCTTAAGTGATGAGAAATATGTACTTTGATTTAGAAGGATTCAACCCATGATGAAGAAGAAATTCTTATCCATATCAACATTGGATAAGAAGGGATGCAATTGTGATTAATGAAGAAGAAGGGACACTCAGATCTATGATGTAGAATACTTTCTCAACACTGTCGATCATGATCAAGACATGGGTCTTCAAAATCATATGATGGAGAAAATCACACTATTGGAGACTCCAATTTCTCTTGCAAAAATTATAGAGATCAAGAGGGAGTCTACCAAACAAACAAAGACAAGTGCTTAAATTTCTATTTCCTATATAGATAGTTACTTAAATTTAGTTGTGATCCTATATTTAGGAAATGTATTATGCATGTTTAAGTGTTTTCATTTATGAACAATATACTACTAACTTGCATGTGATGGGTAAGTAGACTATGGTGTTGTACAACACCATTGGTACTTATCCAGAATGAAACCTCTTTGCTGATATGTTGGGAATAGTGCACACTCTTAATAATATTATGGTAGAGATGGAAGGAATGTAGAAAGTTACTGTATGTGTACAGGATATGGATTAATGTTGTAGCATTGATAATTGCATGACTATGTGACATATGTCTTTATGCATACGAGTTTGACATTATCAATATGTTTTGAAAAATTATGAAATGTTTCTAATAATTCAACTACATTTGTAGGAAATATTCACTAAAATAATATTCAATGTAACAAAGTGCATGAAGAGGAACCTAAAGCTCCCATAGTTAGAGGCACAATTATAGAAGAAAGAGATTTAGAATAATATGGGAATCATGATATGACTTAGCCGCAAAGAGAGGTAGATCCACCTCTAGAGTTGAACACATACAAGAGAAGACCAACTTGGGAAGAAGAGATCAACCAAGATGAAGAAAAGTACGGTGCTCTAGACGTGACTTCTAGAGACAGTAAGAGGCCTTAGGCACACTCCAATTATGTGGCACCATTGTGTGACATCATTATTTCAGATCCTTCCAACTATGAAGAAGCAGCCGAGAAGAAAGAATGGAAGAGTACCAGTTGATCATGAAGAATGATGTTTGGAATGAGGTTCCACGACCAGAAGTGAAGTTTTTAGTGTCTTCCAAGTGGGTCTACAAGACAAACGTGCATTGAATGCTTTGTATAGGATCATAATGCACCCATGGGATATCACATAGAGTTACATAAGGATCTTGAGGATCACCTATAGTGATGGAGATCTCAACCTCTGCTACAAGGTTGAATATGGAATCCTACAGAGGGAGAGAAGCTCATATATGGGTGCAAGAGGAACTTTAAACAAATTTTGAGATGGAGGATCATGGTATCTAGTGACCTTGGGAGATGGCATAGATGGATACATAGAAGATCAGTAGAAGATGAGGTTATCTATCACTCCAGTGAAGAATGTCCTGATATGCAGAGGGAGGATAGTGCTCCACTTCAGAGGGAGTGACTACAATAGATCTCGGAGTTTGAGAATATTGACATGATTCTTGAGATTAGAGGTGTGGTAAAATATAGAGGATATTTTACTTATCCAAGGAAAATATGCAGTCAAGATCTTGTAGCGGTTCGATACATTGAACTTCAAGGCTATAGCTACACCAATGGCATCAAACTTGAAGTTGTGTGATCCTACTTCATAGATAGTTGATGCCACAATATACAGGAAGATGATCATTTTTTTGATGTACTTGATGAACATGAGGCCAAATATATGTTTTGTAGATAACACGTTGTGCTAGTACATGGTGGGCTGAGACGTGTTTACATGGTTGCGTAAATTAACGTGTTGAGATACCTGAAGGGTACAATCAAGTTTAACCTTGGATACGTGAGAGATTAGAGGATCTACTTACAGGGATATGTTGACTCTAATTGGGCTAGTAGTGATACATATAGGAAGAGCACTTCAGGGTGTTGCTTCAACTTGAGGTCTGGCATGATTTCTTCATGCAACAAGAAGAAGACGAATGTAACACTAAGTACAACTGAGGTAGAGTACATTGCAGATTGTTCAACAATTTGTGAGGTAGTGTAGCTTCATAAGATACTTGCGGGATTGTTTGATGTTGATTTAGAGATGACTTGAGTGTACTATGACAACTAGAGTTGTGTGAAATTGTGCAAGAACCCAGTTACACAACAAGTTGAAGCACATTGAGATCCGATATCACTATATTTGAGATATGGTGTAGAGAGGAGCAATGAAGCTCTAGTATGTGACAACAGAAGAGCATACATTCGATGTGTTGACCAAGACGTTAGAGAGATTAAATTTTTAGTACTTCAGAGAGAAGCTTGGTGTTATCTAAATCGATGTTCATCAAAAGAGGGAGTGATGTGACATGTCTAGAAGAAATAGGTGCACCATGGATGTATTCGCATGGAAAAAGACATAGGTGGTATAAAAAGACATAATGCATATGGGATGATCCTGGCCTGTATCTCCATGTACGAAGACGTTGGTGGTCCATGGGTCATAAAGCATCTGGGATGCACTTGAATTGTATCTACATGGACGAAGACACAAGTGGTCCGAAAGGATTCTCCTGGACTATATCTCCATGTACGAAGATGTATGCTCCTAGGATGATATCCATAGTGTGGAAGACGTAGTTTTTCCTTGGGACATAACATAGGCATACAAGATGATGAGATGATCTGGATACAACGGGATGATAGTAGGAGAAGTAGGCTATTGCTTGGGAAATTTAAAATGAGGACCTGGATTGTACCTACTTTATGGATTAATCATAAAGATGATGATGAATTTCTAGATGGGATCTAGGCCTACATCCAGCATGAAAAAGGGTTGGCTCTGTATAACTTCAATGGACGTATAGATTCAAGATATGTCACTGGTAAATGGTTGATGAGATGAGAGTTGCTACAGATGTGATGATGATGATGATCCGATGATGACGATCCGGTGATGACGATCCAATGATGATGATCCAACAATAATGATGATGTCTAGATATTGTGTCCAATTGTGGTGATGACGAGGTCGGAAGAATAGCTTCCTTGTTAAGAGGGAGTGTTGTTGAAAATGTAACTTCAGAAGATATTTTCCATTGTAGTATTTGTATTATTATTATTATATGTTATTGTTCTTTTATCCTGCCTCCTTTCAGGGATGTTTTCCCTCTAATCGAAGATTTAGTTAATGTAATTGGTCATGTAAAAGTCAAGTTAAAACCTGTGTTGTAATTTGGGGCTATAGTCCCCAAGAGAATAATGTAAAGTGTATTTTTGGTATCCCACAAGAGACGTCAACCTAGTAAGGTCTAGAAGTTGGCCTTGTTGGACCAAAAGGTCACCCAACTAAAGAATATAAATAGGGAGGTGCTCTCCCTTATTTGGACACAAAGCAAGAGAAAGCAAGTTCTCTCCTAGAGTGAGGAAGACAAGTTTGCTGGTGAAGAATAAGAAGAAGTTGCGAAAGGATTCTTATCTTTGGGTTTTCTATCTCGGTCTACATTGTAAAAAGTGACAAACCTATACATAAGAAGTTGTTGGGTTTTATCCCTTGTGGTTTTCCCTGGATAAAATATTTGTGTCTTTCTTTTGTGTTGTGCTTGTCTATCTTTCAGTGATCCTATTACATTGTATTAAAGATATAATATATTTTAATTAAAGTGCAAACTTTAAGATACAAAGAAGTCGAAGCACCTAAATACCAGGCAAAAAGTGTTGAAGTTGTGAACAATGTGGAAATAGATTCCAATTCTAGACCTTCAAGCTTCTTTGTTGGTGATTTCAAGATCACTAAAAAGGAGAGTGATTCTATTGATGGTGATGAGACATCTTTTGGATCAGATTCAAAATAAGAACTTAAATCCATTTTCAAGTCACCCTTTGAGCTTCCTAGTGAGGCAGAAGACAACCACACAGTAGTTGAGAGGGAATTTGGAAGTTTCGTTAAGGATCATTCCATCAACAATCCTCTTCATGAAGAGATGGAGGTGTCACAAAGGTATTGCAACACTCTTATTTTTTCATTCATCAAATTCCTTTTATTCATCTTAATATGGAAACCACTTCCGATGAGAAGATTGGTGTGGTAGAGTATTTTGGTGTTGAGGTTCCAAGTTTTGAGAAGGATGATTTGTTAAGAGAGAGTTTGCATGAATATCAATAGTTACATGAACACACATGTGACCAGATGTGTGTGGATAATAACACACATGAAATTTTGGAGAAGCCTCATGTGTGGGATAAACCTGAGAAGTTTTCAGACTTACAAGCGCTTGAAGGAAGCATTGACTTGCATGATGATTGCGAGGAACTTTTTTTTGTCCAAGGATATTATGAGACTCCTTCATGTAAAAAATATTTAACTATGATTAAGGTGGATGATTAAATCCCACTTGAATCAACAAGAAAACAAACCTATTCATCCATGGATTGGGTGGGTATATACATAAGCGAGATGGAGATCCAAGGGTGTGCCAGACTCGCTCACATTGGTAATATTTACATTTTCATATGTGATGAATATATTCCAGAATTTGATATTGTTATGTTATGTGAGAATAATCCAAGGCATCTATGGCTGCAATATGGTTCCCTTCCTACACACCCATTCATGCCTTGGGGGAAGGAAGACATAACAGATAAAGTGTTGTCTCATGGCATGAAATTTGTTGTGAATCATGGAGGTATTGTGGGGGATATTCAAAGAATAAGTATGAACTATTTACATTATATTGAAGACATTGAGAAATCAATACAAAATCATGAGAAGGTTCTTGAATATCTTCCACTAGGTAGATCACCTGATAAAGGAGTGAAACACAAGGTCAAGTTGAATATGGGTGACACACCCAACATTATATCATCCTCCAAGCATCCAATTGACTTGGAAAGTAGATTTTTTTAGCCACATGGAAGACATATTACCATTTATGAAATAACCAACATCACCATCAAGCATGCAATGTATAAGTCTAGACAATATTCATTGTGGAGAAAATGTGTGGTCAAGATTGATCACAACAGTTGGATGCATTTCGGGGTGGCAGGAGCGGGGGGGATCCTTTTGGATCCCGGAGGACATGTTGAAAAAACCTTCGCTTGGGGTCTAGGTAACAGAACTAATAATGAAGCTGAGTGGATGGCTCTTCTCCAGGGCCTTCACCTTCTACGCACTAAGAAGCTTCGAAAGGTCTTGATATTTGGAGATTCCAGGCATGTCATCTACAATCTAATCAATGGGTACCCTACTGGAGCAGTCAAATTCCGTCGCCTGTATGAAAAAGCTAAATTACTCATTTCTCAATCCTACGAGGATTTTCACATCCTCCGGCATAATAACAATGCAGCGGATAGTATGGAAAATGTAGGTGCCAGTCTTCCTCAAGGTCACTACAGTCA